>JAQOOF010000629.1:0-21458 GCA_029931835.1 Etheostoma nigrum | reverse complement strand
TATGGGGTGGACAGGTGTCTTTATGCAGCTAACGACCTCAAAACAGGTGCATCTAATTTAGGATAATAAATGGAGTGGAGGTGGACATTTTGAAGGCAGACTAACAGGTCTTTGAGGGTCAGAATTCTAGCTGATAGACAGGTGTTCAAATACTTATTTGCTGCTGTATCAGACAAATAAATAGTTAAAAAATCATACATTGTGATTTCTGGATTTTCTTTTTTAGATTATGTCTCTCACAGTGGACATGCACCTACGAGGACAATTTCAGACCCCTCCATGATTTCTAAGTGGGAGAACTTGCAAAATAGCAGCGTGTTCAAATACTTATTGTCCTCACTGTATATAACACACCGTGTGTGTGTATACATATATGTATTCCAAACAGACCTAAGTACTACACAGATAAGAACATCTGCCTCTGCACCACCAAAGGGAACATACATTAACTATGAAATATATAAATGCATATGTATATGAGATGACACTGTTGTCAAAACCCACGCAACTGACAGAGATGGCATCTTGGAAGTTTGTCATCAATACTGTATGATGATGGAACCAAGTGGTGTCCCATTTCATACGGGGATGTTTTCACCCCTAGCCTTTACCCCTTGGTTTCAAGGGGCAAGGGGTAAAGGCTAGGGGTAAGATGGAGAAATGGGATTCAGCCTAAGTGCTCCAACCGGCTCACAGCTCGTCTCCTACACCCATTGCCAGTTCCCCAGCACCCCTGGTCAGACATCTCTCTAGAATTCCTCCACTGGTCTGCCCCAATCTAAAGATAACACTATTGTTCTCACTGTTGTTTTCTAAGATGGCACATTTTATGGCAATGCAAGACTACATACCACAGTATTTACACCCAAAGCTATTTTGTGATCCTTGTCTCTAGAAAGGCCGAACTACACACAAACTCAACACAAAATGCAAAATCTTGTTCCAAACCTGTGCTTAAAATCCAGCATGTTCATATGCCGAAACATTCAAAGTAGACAATTATTAGGGCTGGGTTTAAAAAAATAGATTTTCTGATCAAACTAGATGATCGGAGGAATCCATTGGTACCAACTACAGTACATCATGCTAGCTTGTCGGGAAGGGTTTAAAAAAGCTTCAAAGATTAGCTACATTTTGGGGAGGGACCAGCTGGCATGTTAAAAGGGGTCCCTCCGTCACCTCAAGATTTCTAAATGAACGGCACCCAGATAGCCTTAGTGAACACTGTTGGGAACGTGCCTCAAAGTCTGAGTGTGGAAACTGGCGTAGGGCACATTACGTTTCTCATGCAGCATCGTTGAAGCGTTGTTGCCTCTGGGTCATTTAGAGACAGTGTTGATCTTACTGCCAAACCCTCATCTTAAAACTAGTTCCTTATAGATACAGGTGTCCTCCTCACCCTGAAGTGCTTGTGCAGCAAACAGAGGAGACTTTGAACGTGTGCTTGCTTTTAGCAGCTCTGAATTATCCTGGGAAGAATTAAGGAATAATTGTTAAACAGTTTTCTGACTTTCCTTTCCCTGAGTGAAACTACTATAACTGGATAGTTTTTAAAAGGCAGAAAATGGACTTTTCAATTGTGAACCTAAAAATTACAACTCACTTAAATTTGTTTTACTGTAAACATCCGAGAAAGATTACATTTGAGGGAAACTACACTTAGTTAAGGTTCTTGAAAATGTTAATTTTTCCATTTTGACAAAGGAGATTTTTAGCGTCAGCAACGACAAAGGCAACTGACCAAGCATTCGTATTTTACGAGATGGGAGTGAGAATGTGTTGGGGATGACTTTTTGGTCTTTTTAGAAAACCCATCTCAGTCTCTTCCTCACCTTCTATCTTATATACTGTATATGCGAAGACTATGGAAGCTTCATCCATCCATCCATCCATCTTCATCCCCTTATCCGGTATCAGGTCGCAGGGGCAGCAGCTCCAGCTGGGAACCCCAAACTTGCCTTCTCCGAGCCACATCAACCAGCTTTGACTGGGGGATCCCGAGGTGTTCCCAGGCCAGGTTGGAGATATAATCTCTCCACCTAGTCCTGGGTCTTCCCCGGGGCCTCCTCCTACTTGGACGTCCCTCTACCTAGTCCAGGGTCTCCCCCGAGGCCTCCTCCCAGCTGGACGTGCCTGGACCACCTCCCTAGGGAGGCGCCCAGGAGGCATCCTTACCAGATGCCCAAACCACCTCAACTGGCTCCTTTCGACGCAAAGGAGCAGCTGCTCTACTCCGAGCTCCTCTCAGGATGACTGAGCTTCTCACCCTATCTCTAAGGGAGACGCCAGACCCCCTCCTGAGGAAACCCATTTCGGCCGCTTGTACCCTGGATCTCGTTCTTTCGGTCATGACCCAGCCTTCATGACCTTAGGTGAGGGTAGGAACGAACACTGACCGGTAGATTGAGAGCTTTGCCTTTTGGCTCAGCTCCCTTTTTGTCACAACGGCGCGATGAACTAGAATGTAATGCCGCACCCGCTGCTCCGATTCTTCGACCAATCTCACGGTCCATGGTCCCCTCACTCGCGAACAACACCCCAAGGTATTTAAACTTCTTCACTTGGGGTACGGACTCACTCCCTACCTGAAGAAAGCACTCCATCGGTTTCCTGCTGAGAACCATGGCCTCAGATTTAGAGGTGCTGATCCTCATCCCAGCCGCTTCACACTCGGCTGCGAACTCGATCCAGTGAGTGCTGAAGGTCACAGACTAATGACGCCATCAGGACCACATCATCTGCAAAAAGCAGCAATGAGATCCTGAGCCCACCAAACTGCAACCCCTCCCCGCCCCAACTACGCCTCGATATCCTGTCCAGAAATATTACAAACAGGATTGGTGACAAAGCGCAGCCCTGGCGGAGGCCAACTCTCACCTGGAACGAGTCTGACTTACTGACAAGAACCCGGACACAGCTCTCGCTTTGGTCATACAGAGATTGGATGGCCCTGAGAAGAGACCCCCTCACCCCATACTCCCGCAGCACCATCCACAGTGTCTCCCGGGGGACCCGGTCATATGCCTTCTCCAGATCCACAAAACACATGTAGACTTGTTGGGCATACTCCCAGGCCCCCTCCAGGATCCTTGCGAGAGTAAAGATCTGATCCGTTGTTCCACGACCATTGTTCCTCTTCAACCCGAGGTTCGACTATCGGCCGAACCCTCCTTTCCAGCACCTTGGAGTAGACTTTACCAGGGAGGCTGAGAAGTGTGATACCCCTTTAATTGGCACACACCTTCTGGTCCCCCATTTTGAAGAGGGGAACCACCACCCCAGTCTGCCACTTCTTAGGCACCGTCCCAGACTTCCAAGCAATGTTAAAGAGAAGCTTTCCAAGCTTTAAAATTAACTGGTCTAAGTCTGCACTACTTCATTTAAATGACTGCCCGGATCGAATTCAATTCAAATCGATTCAAGCCCGTATCTTAGTGATTAAAATGAATGTGTGACTTCTATGCTACCTCTCCCCCTCCTCCTGGCTGTTGCCGTAAATTAAAATAAGCAGTATCTAAATTTATCTGGAAAGGAAAACGGCCGTGACTAAAGATTTCTACAGATAACAAAAGAGGATGGTGGCCTCTGAGTTCCCAACTTCAAACATTATTTTTGGTCCTTCGTATCGAGGCCTCTCCTCACTTGGTTTAACCCAGATGTGTCTGTTTCTGGCATACCTTAGAAAATGCTATGACAGAGCCTTGGTCAGTCCATGATGTTCTTTTTGCCAAAATGTCTAACAAACAGTGCCAGCTATGCTTTGGCCCCATTATCTCACATCTTATCAAGACTTGTAACTAACAGCTTATAACTGGTTAACTTGTTCCCCTTTATTCAAAAACCTAGCACTCCCAATTGGGTGGAGGCCAATAACAGCCCCACAATGGGAAAAAGGGGGCTTCATTGTCTAAAAGACATTTTTAGCGAGGTTGGATTGTTACCTTTTTCTGACTTACAGAACACATTCAATCTACCACGTTCCTCTTTTTTCTTTTACCTTCATTTAAGATCGGCACTCAAGGCGTACGATGTCCCTTGGCAGAGGGAGAAGAGCTTTATCAGTTCTTAGTGATATCTGGCCTCTCTGGCCTTCCTATTGAGAGGCTCTGGGCATGGGATTGCCAAGGCCTGGGTATCAATCTCGACTGGCGTGATGTATGGTCTAACATCCCAGAAGTATCACGCAATCCAGACCATCAGCAGATTCACTACAACTTCATTCAAAGGACTTATCTCACCCCTGGTAAAATGCACCATATGAAAATAATTAACAGCCCTTTCTGCCCAATAAAAGCACAAGGCACATTTCAATCAAGAGTGAGGAACAGTATAAAGCAGCTTAGGACAAATGAGTTCTGTGAGAGGACTTTGCAATAGACCTTTTTCACAGACACAGACAGGTCATGTCTGAACAACCATCGGTGGCATTCTCACATGAGGCCAAATGGCCAAATATCGGCCTTGGATCAGAGACTTCAAGAACCTTAACCAAGTCCAGTTGCCCTTGAATTTAACTTTTCTTTTAAAAAAGCAGTAATCTATTTAACTAATTTGTATTTTTGAGGTTCACATTTTAAAAGTTGCTGCCCTGTTTTTCCAATATTAGTAGTTTCAGTCAGGGAAAGTGAGGACAAGAAATAAGATAATTTCTTAATTCTTCCCAGGATGATTCAAAGCAGCTGCACAAGTTCAAAATCTCCTCAGGGAGAGGAGGACACCTGTATCTTTATGTACTTTTAATATTACGGTTGGAAGTAAAATCAAATAATCCCCGAGCATTTTCACAGGCACAAGGGCTTTTTAGTTGAAAACCACTCATGTTTGGTCTCACCATTAAGTCCCACCTTGACCCGGGGCTTATTGACTTGTGTTAACGAAAACCAAGTGCCAAAACATTACAAAATATTTTGGCACTTGGTTTTCGTCACACGGTCGATCACGGTTTTGTGTTTGATCAGTTAAATCACATGTATTCAGGGCATCGGCTGTGGCTATTTAACTGAGGCAGACATCAGACTGACATCCAGACGGACGAGGAACAAGGAACGAGACTACTCCACTACTTCACCTGAGGTGAGTCCCGTTTGTCTCTCTGTGTTTCAATAGAACAGAAAAGGACATTTAAAGGTTTCAAATTTCAGTTTAAAGATCTCAACACTTTGAGCTGCTCTCAGATCTTCATCGGGCATAGAAACTAAAAAACACTTAGAATCAACTAAAAGACTTCAGAGGACATGAGGGGGATTCCTGGTTCAAAACCAATTTATAATCATATATGTCACTTATTGTCTGTAAAAACTAGCAGAATTTGATTCAAATATGACTTTCTTGTCTGTTAAGGTGGGGTAAGTTCCTGGTGAAACTAATTTAGTGGCCAGTTAGTCTCCCTCAGCCTTCAGAGTTATAACCACTCCAGCTTTATCCTGATTGATTTGTTTATGAATAGTCTGTTAATAATATTCTATATAATTGTTCCTGTGTGTTATTAGATTATATTCCAGTTGCAGAGTGCTGTGAGAGCCCTGAACCATGCGTCCTGTTGTGGTTACTGCCATCCTTCTTCTGGTGGTGCTGATGTCCATATCAGACTCTGAAGCCGGTAAGAACACACAGTCACTAAATAATCGGTCTACACAGACAACAGGAACAAGACGTGGCCGGGTTGGTTCAGTGGGTAGAGCAGGTGCACATACTGAGAGGCTTATGCCTCAACACAGTCCAGGGCTCGAGTATGACCCGAGACATTTTCCTGCCTGTGTACCCTCTCTCTCTCCTTTCTCACCTAGCTGCCCTGTCCATTAAAGAAGCAGAACATCTTCTTTCTGTGATACAGGGTTTCCTGCAGAAATGTGTAAGACCAAATATCCGGCCACACCGTGTAAAAACAAGAACCTCGGAGAAGGCTGGTCCCAGATGGGTAACAACCGCTGTGTGAAGGCATTCTTCAAGACTGAACATTGTGGTCATCATGATGCAGAGGTGATAAAACACACATCTGACTACAGACAGTAAATGTGACCTCATCCTGTTCAGACTTGTCTCTTTCAAGTTCAGCAAAAGATGTGAGGAAAGAGGACTTGAGAACAAGATTTTATTTTTGTGACTTGTGACATTTAATAGTATATTCTATAAGTATATTCTGATTACTGAGGTACAGCTATGGAGGGCCATCTGACCCAGTATTTAAAATTAAAAGAACAATAACAAATACATTGATATTTTTGTCAACGTCATAATGAAAGGTGAAATGTATTTTTTGGATAAAAGAAAAGCCGAAATGCAAAAGCCTCAATTGAAATGTTTAATATTAAAAGAAAAAAACAACATAAGAAGGATTAAAAGACAAAGTTTTTCATTAAGATTTAAAGCCTTATTTTACCTCCCTCTGTTTTGCATGTATTGTTCTCCAATTTAACATTCAGTATTTTATAAAGGTGGTCGTGTGTTTTCTGTCTCCTCAGAGCAGAGGTTAGGGAATGTGAACGGGCTTCGTGATGGAGGACCGGATCAATTTCTGGGTTGAGCAAGAATAGATCAAACTAGAAAATTCCGCAGAAATTTTATCAGTGTGCCTGCTACCGGGTGCACATCCACATACACACACATTGGAAACGTCAGTTAGGAGTCAGTTGGTCAACACGGACTCCAGGGAACAGTGTCATGATAGGTGTGTGTGTGTGTGAGTGTGTGTGGTGTGTGTGTGTGCGTGTTGTGTCTCTCTCTGTGTTTGTGTGTGTGTGTGTGTGTGTGTGTGTGAGTGTGTGTGTGTGTGTGTCTGTCTCTGTCGTGCTGCAGCCCCTCCCTCTGTCCTCTCAGTAACAGAACCTGTTGCTATGGTGATTTCATCAGAGAAGGGGCCAGATACTTTTTTTTTATGTTACCTGTAAGCAGTTGGTGAGCCTATTGGTGAGCCTAGCGCGAAAAGTATTAGTCCGATAGACTCCATAGTTACATGTCTGCGACCGGCACAAGATTTACTACATTTTGACCAACTATGAAGTCTAAAGAGGTAAAACTGGAGGAGAGAGAGAAATTTGTTTGGGGAAGAAATCACTGAATCGTACTCCAGCGGTATGGTTTTTTCATAGTTTGTATCGACAGTTGGTAGATCACAGCCAACAATTTAAGTCCGATAGACTCCATAGTTACATGTCTGCGACCGGAACAAGATTCCCTACATTTTCACCAATAATGAAGTCTGAAGACTGAAAACTGGAGGAGAGAGAGCAATTTGTTTGAGAAACTTCCAGAGATCCGTACCGCAGCCCCCCACTCTATCCCCCACTCTAGCTCTGAACATTCCGCCACATACACACACATTGGAAAATCTGAGACGGTCTGAAAACGGGACGATAGGTAAACTGGGATTTGGTAGAAACCGTGCTTGATATCTGAACGCCCATTCAGCCCAATAAACGCCAAAGTCTTGTCTTCGGTTTAAACTTTTAATCATGTTTCTACGTTAAAGTATGGCGATACAGCACGGTCCCAAAGAGGGGGCGTTTTGAGCGATGTTGACCGATTTCCTGAACATTTCCCATTCAAGTCAATGAGAAAATTTTGCCGCTTTTTTGCCGATTTCGGTAAAACCGCGTGGCAAATCTCTTAGAAAAGTCATAGCACACCATTCCCGATCATTACCCACATTTCGGTGTAATGTGGTGCGCGTGTTGGCAACGCTTTGGGACTAGTAGCAGGACGAAAATGTGGCGGAAGAAGAAGAATAACTAGAAAATTCCGCAGAAATTTTATCAGTGTGCCTGCTACTGGGTGCACATCCACATACACACACATTGGAAACAGCAGTTAGGAGTCAGTTGGTCAACATTGTCTCCAGGGAACAGTGTAATGATAGGTGTGTCTGTGTCTGAGTGTGTGTGTGTGTGTGTGTGTGTGTGTGTGTGAGAGTGTGTTTCTGTGAGAGAGTGTGTGTGTGTGTCTGTGTCTGAGTGTGTGTGTGTGTGTGTGAGAGAGTGTGTGTGTGTGTGTCTGTGTCTGAGTGTGTGTGTGTGTGTGTGTGAGTGTGTTTGTGTGAGAGAGTGTGTGTGTGTGTCTGTGTCTGAATGTGTGTGTGTGTGTGTGTGTGTGTATGTGTGAGAGAGAGTGTGTGTGTGTGTGTCTGTGTCTGAATGTGTGTGTGTGTGTGTGTGTGTGTGTGAGAGAGAGTGTGTGTGTGTCTGTGTCTGAGTGTGTGTGTGTGTGTGTGTGTGTGAGAGAGTGTGTGTGTGTGTGTCTGTGTCTGTGTCTGAGTGTGTGTGTGTGTGTGTGTGTGTGTGAGAGAGTGTGTGTGTGTGTGTCTGTGTCTGAATGTGTGTGTGTGTGTGTGTGTGTGTGTGAGAGAGAGTGTGTGTGTGTCTGTGTCTGAGTGTGTGTGTGTGTGTGTGTGTGGTGTGTATGTGGGTGTGTGTATGTTGTGTGTCTCTCTCTGTGTGTGTTGTGTGTGTATGTGTGTGGTGTGTATGTGTGTGTGTGTGTGTGTGGTGTGTGTGTGTGTTGTGTCTCTCTGTGTGTGTGTGTGTGTGTGTGTGTGGTGTGTATGTGGGTGTGTGTGTTGTGTGTCTCTCTCTGTGTGTGTTGTGTGTGTGTGTGTGGTGTGTGTGTGTGTGTGTGTGTGTGTGTTGTGTCTCTTTGTGTGTGCGTGTGTGTGCGTGTGTGTGTGTGTGTTGTGTCTCTCTGTGTGTGTGTTGTGTGTGTGGTGTGTATGTATGTGTGTGTGTGTGTGTGTTCTGTCTCTGTGTGTGTGTGTGTGTGTGTGTGTGTGCGCGTGTGTGTGTGTGTGTTGTGTCTCTCTGTGTGTGTGTCTGTGCGTGTGTTTCTGTGAGTGTGTGTGTGTGTCTGTGTGTTTATGTGTGTGTGTGTGTGTGTGTGTGTGTGTGTGTTGTGTCTCTGTGTGTGTGTGTGTGTGTCTGTGCGTGTGTGTGTGTGTCTGTCTCTGTCGTGCTGCAGCCCCTCCCTTTGTCCTCTCAGTAACAGAACATGTTGCTATGGTGATTTCATCAAAAAAGGTGCGAGATACTTTTTTTAATGTTACCTGTCAAGAGTTTGGTGAGCCTAGCGCGAAAAGTATTAGTCCGATAGACTCCATAGTTACATGTCTGCGACCGGCACAAGATTCCCTACATTTTGACCAACTATGATGTCTAAAGAGGTAAAACTGGAGGAGAGAGACAAATTTGTTTGGGGAAGAAATCACTGAATCCTACTGGTTTTTTATAGCTTCTGTCGACAGTTGGTAGATCACAGCCAACAATTTAAGTCCGATAGACTCCATAGTTACATGTCTGCGACCGGAACAAGATTCCCTACATTTTCACCAATAATGAAGTCTGAAGACTGAAAACTGGAGGAGAGAGAGCAATTTGTTTGGGAAACTTCCAGAGATCCGTACCGAAGCCCCCCACTCTATCCCCCACTCTAGCTCTGAACATTCCGCCACATACACACACATTGGAAAATCTGAGATGGTCTGAAAACGGGACAAAACGTAAACTGTGATTTGGTAGAAACCGGGCTTGATATCTGAACGCCCATTCAGCCCAATAAACGCCAAAGTCTTGTCTTCGGTTTAAACTTTTAATCATGTTTCTACGTTAAAGTATGGCGATACAGCACGGTCCCAAAGAGGGGGCGTTTTGAGCGATGTTGAGCGATTTCCCGAACATTTCCCATTCAAGTCAATGAGAGATTTTTGCCGTATTTTTGCCGATTTCGGTAAAACCGCGCGGCAAATCTCTTTGAAAAGTCATAGCACACCATTCCCGATCATTACCCACATGTCGGTGAAATGTGGTGCGCGTGTTGGCAACGCTTTGGGACTAGTAGCGGGACGAAATTTGGCGGAAGATTAAGAATAAGAAATAATAAGTATGGGCAATAATAGTCATTGTGCCGATTGCACATCGGCACACTGAACTAGAAAATTCCGCAGAAATTTTATCAGTGTGCCTGCTACTGGGTGCACATCCACATACACACACATTGGAAACAGCAGTTAGGAGTCAGTTGGTCAACACGGTCTCCAGGGAACAGTGTCATGATAGGTGTGAGTGTGAGTGTGTGTGTGAGTGTGTGTGTGTGTGTGTGTGTGTGTGTGTGTGTGTGTGTGTGTCAGAAGTTGTTACAATGGTTATTTCCTCAGAGAAGGATCTAGATATTCGTTTTCAATGTGTTCTATTGGCAGTTGGTTCCCTTAGCGTGAACACGTTAAGTCTGATAGACTCCATAGTTACATGTCTGCGACAGGCACACAATTTCCTACATTTTTACCAAAAATGATGTCTGAAGACTAAAAACTGGGGGAGAGAGAGCAATCGTACTGCAGCCCCCCCCTCTATCTCTCACCATCCACCACATACACACACATTGGAAACGTCAGTTAGGAGGCAGTTGGTCAACACGGTCTCCAGGGAACAGTGTCATGAAAGGTGTGTGTGTGTGTATTTCTGTATGGGTGTATGTGTGTGTGTGTATTTCTGTATGGGTGTATGTGTGTGTGTGTATTTCTGTATGGGTGTATGTGTGTGTGTGGTGTGTATGTGTGTGTGTGTGGTGTGTGTGTGTTGTGTCTCTCTCTATGTGTGTGTGTGTGTGTTTGTGTGTTTGTGTGTGTGTGTGTGTCTCTGTGTGTTTATGTGTGTGTGTGTGTGTGTGTGTGTGTGTGGTGTGTATGTGGGTGTGTGTTGTGTGTCTCTCTGTGTGTGTGTGTGTTGTGTGTTTCTGTGTGTGTGTGTTTGTGTGTGTGTGTGTGGTGTGTATGTGGGTGTGTGTTGTGTGTCTCTCTCTGTGTGTGTGGTGTGTATGTGGGTGGGTGTGTGTGTGTGTGTGTTTGTGTGTGTGTGTGTGTGGTGTGTATGTGGGTGTGTGTTGTGTGTCTCTCTCTGTGTGTGTGGTGTGTATGTGGGTGTGTGTGTGTGTGTGTTTGTGTGTGTGTGTGTGGTGTGTATGTGGGTGTGTGTTGTGTGTCTCTCTATGTGTGTGTTGTGTGTCTCTCTGTGTGTGTGTTGTGCGTGTGTGTGTCTGAGTGTGTGTGTGTGGTGTGTATGTGGGTGTGTGTTGTGTGTCTCTCTCTGTGTGTGTGTCTGTGCGTGTGTGTGTCTGAGTGTGTGTGTGTGTGTGTGTTGTGTCTCTCTCTGTGTGTGTGTCTGTGCGTGTGTGTGTGTGAGTGTGTGTGTGTGTGTGTGTGGTGTGTGTGTGTTGTGTCTCTGTGTGTGTGTGCGTGTCTGTCTCTGTCGTGCTGCAGCCCCTCCCTCTTTCCTCTCAGTAACAGAACATGTTGCTATGGTGATTTCATCAAAAAAGGTGCGAGATACTTTTTTTTATGTTATCTGTAAGCAGTTGGTGAGCCTATTGGTGAGCCTAGCGCGAAAAGTATTAGTCCGATAGACTCCATAGTTACATGTCTGCGACCGGCACAAGATTCCCTACATTTTGACCAACTATGATGTCTAAAGAGGTAAAACTGGAGGAGAGAGAGAAATTTGTTTGGGGAAGAAATCACTGAATCCTACTGGTTTTTTATAGCTTCTGTCGACAGTTGGTAGATCACAGCCAACAATTTAAGTCCGATAGACTCCATAGTTACATGTCTGCGACCGGAACAAGATTCCCTACATTTTCACCAATAATGAAGTCTGAAGACTGAAAACTGGAGGAGAGAGAGCAATTTGTTTGGGAAACTTCCAGAGATCCGTACCGAAGCCCCCCACTCTGTCCCCCACTCTAGCTCTGAACATTCCGCCACATACACACACATTGGAAAATCTGAGACGGTCTGAAAACGGGACGAAACGTAAACTGTGATTTGGTAGAAACCGTGCTTGATATCTGAACGCCCATTCAGCCCAATAAACGCCAAAGTCTTGTCTTCGGTTTAAACTTTTAATCATGTTTCTACGTTAAAGTATGGCGATACAGCACGGTCCCAAAGAGGGGGCGTTTTGAGCGATGTTGAGCGATTTCCCAATCATTTCCCATTCAAGTCAATGAGAAAATTTTGCCGCTTTTTTGCCGATTTCGGTAAAACCACGCGGCAAATCTGGTTGAAAAGTCATAGCACACCATTCCCGATCGATACCCACATTTCGGTGTAATGTGGTGCGCGTGTTGGCAACGCTTTGGGACTAGTAGTGGGACGAAATTTGGCGGAAGATGGAGAATAAGAAATAAGTATGGGCAATAATAGTCATTGTGCCGATTGCACATCGGCACACTGAATAAGTATGGGCAATAATAGTCATTGTGCCGATTGCACATCGGCACACTGAATAAGGGAATTAACATGACAAATTATGAATTATCAGTGGAGACTATTTAAATGATGTGGAGACTAATTCTCCTGATTTGTGTCCATTTCAGATGGCCTGTAGAAAATTCCCAAATGGCCATCTGGTATCAATCAACCATGCGGTGGAGCTGGATCAAGTCATATGTGCCATGTACAAAGCCACCCCCGGAAAAGCTCACTACTGGATCGGAGCCTACCTTAGTGAGGTAAGCAGTAAATGTTTCTGTTCGTGAAGCCCTAGTTCAACACATTCTCATGAACAGGTTTGTATGATATTGCGAAAACTTATGCACAATTCATATAATAGACTACACAGTTATGGTGGCTGCTGGCCCGTCACATAAAGAGTGGTCACATGACAGCTAAGTGTAGCGGTCTTACAGTTGAATGTAGCTGAGAAAATAAGATTCTGAACCGGGTCCAGAGCTCAAACCCCCCCCCCCCCCCCCACCTGGTTGAAAGCCCTGTGTATAAACTTTGAGATGGCAATATTTAAAATGCATTTGGTTGGTTGCAAAACATTCCAGTTATTTTCTACTTATTGTATGTCTTTACTTCAAGTAATGTGTGCTTTGATTTCAATTAAACCACAAATAGGACATCTCTGTCTTCCCTTTAATGAATGTAAAATCAGAGAGATAAGATATAAATTCTTTCATTAGAAAAAATATATCCTACCTTTAATAGTAACAGCAAATAACCGTTGGTAGTTGGAAGCAGGTAATTGGTGACAGAGTGGAAAGTTAATCTGATAATAATTGGCCATTTGGCCAAGAAGTCTACCTCAGGCAATCATTTGTTTTCTGTTTGTCTTTTTAGACTGGTCCATCTTTCGGTATAGTTCGTGAGTGGGTTTGGACGGATGAGAGTAGATTTGCTTACAGCAATTGGGCCGGTGGCCAGCCTGACAATGCTTGGAACAGAGAGTACTGCGTTGAGATGAACTATTGGGGTAAGTAAACACATGGTTTAGGAGGAGAGGTAGTAGGTTATAATAAATTAATTACTTTATTTATTAATTTTTACCTCAGACAAGATAAGAGAGGCTATGATGAAGGAGTGTAATTATTAAAGTAGCACAACAAACAGGTCAAAGTAGAGGGGTATGAAGGAAGAACAGGAGCCTCATTTTTAACTGCATACGATCTTTTCTACTCATAGAATATGATTAATCTATTTCTTTGTGTGATTGAGAGTTGGGAACATTTAAAACTTCTCCAGACCATGAAGACCAATAACCCTTATACAGGATGTGTCCTACTGACACTGATTAACATGTTTCTTTCAGACTGGGGACTCTGGAACGATGTGAACTGTAATGATGCTAAGCCCTACGTGTGTGCAGTGAAGGTCTAGTAGTTCAGAGAGAACCTGAAGAGCAGCAGGTGGACCAGTCTGCTTCAACTGGAACCTCTGCAAGCTTTTATATTTACTGCAATAAATATTCAGCATCAGAAAACATGTTGATGGTTCCTGTTTCTTGTCCTGTTTGTCACTGATACATCTGTCCTCATATCATCATTAGGGATGTCTGTATCATCCAGAGCTAGTATGTGATTATTGTCTTTAAAAAGGCCTAAAATGCTAACTCTTGTTCTAAGATTTTCAAACCTTTTTTCTTAATAGCAACTTGAACGTAGTTTCACAAATGTGGTCCAATGTCGGTATAAAACATATCCTGCAAGCTTTGTAACAATTGGAAAAACAGTGCACTTTGTTTAAAATGCATACAACTGATTTGTAAAAAACATTTATTTTCAATTCAGTGTGATATGTAGCTCAGTCCAGCTCACGGCAATGTGAGAAAAGCAGATGATAACACAACAACAATTGCTAATTAAAGCTGCAAGCTGCGATTTCAAGCTCAAACTTTGATATCTAAAATCTGGCTCTGTAACAAAGCCCCCTCTGCAGCGCTTAACATCCCTGCCTATAATATGTTCAGGAGAGACAGAAGGAGCAAAAGGTGGTGGTGTCATGACATACATAAAAAACAATATTCAGTGTCAGGAAATTCAATGGCTGAATGATCATGAATGGGAATGTTTAAATATCATACTATCACCACAAATGTCTTTTACAATCATTGTCGTATATCACCCCCCCCTCTTCCGAAGCCATTTTTTATGATAAGTTTGAAAATGTTTTATTAACAATCTAACTTAAACAAAGAGACCATTATTGTTGGGGATATCAACATAAACTGGGAGGAAACGTCGTGTAGAAAAAGGCTTAAAAAAATAACTGACAAATACAATCTAGTCCAAATGATCAAAGGACACAATAATCACCACATCAAGCAGCACCGAGATCGATTTAGCATTTACCAACCCACCTGAGAGGATATTTAAATCATACATTATGTTAGCTGGTCTTTTTAATCACAATTTGATCCTTGTGGCCAGAAAGCTCTCTAAAAAGAGATTTGGTTGTTTTGTCAGAGAACGTGAGTTTGTTGGAATCCCAAAAACAAACACCAGGAAGGATTTAATAGTCCCGTCCACCAGATTGACTGGGATCACATTTTGTTGGGAACAAATTGTGAACTGTATTGTGAATCTTTTGTAGCAACAATTAAAAGAACAATTAAAGATTTTAGATGTAAAGTTAAACACAAATACAATAAAAATATACTTCCCTGGATGAACTCTGACATACTCAAACTAATGAAAGAGGGATCTTGCGTTAACAAATATAATTAAAATAAGTCAGCTAGTGCTAAAAATCTGTTTACAACATTGAGGAATAAAACTGTTAAAGCTATACGCGAGGCCAAAGCAGATTTTTTCTTGACTATAATATAAAATGCAAAAGGGGATTCTAAAACAATTTGGAACCAACTGAAAAAACGTGTAGGACGGGACAAAAGAAGGAAACAACTTTTAGAAATTAAGATAAATGGACAAATTACAAACTCAACTCAAACAAAGTTGCAGATGCCTTCAATCATTTTTTCATTTAATCTGTATCTACTATTGCCCAAAGCATCCCATCTAACAATCTAAATAGTTGTCATATTTTTCAATCTAGGCACAGTCACAGAATCTGAAGTCTTACAGACAATAAGAACACTAAAAGCTTCCAGAACTAGAGACATATTTGGCATAGATGTGCGCATGCTGAAACAACTCAGTTCCACATTATTAACATCAGTAACCAAAATTGTCAATCTCTCCATTATTGAGGCAGTATTTCCAAGTGTGTGGAAGTAAGATGCTGTTGTTCCAATTTTCAAAAATGGAGACACATTGTGAGTGGACAATTACGGACCAATCAGCATCATACCTACAGTGTTAAAAGTCACAGAGAAACTAATTTACCAATAAATAACACATTTGAATGGCACTCAATTTTCCCTTCATTCAATGCAATTTGGTTTCAGAACTCAACACTCCACGGAAATTGTTTTTTCAAAGAAAATATCAAACATTTACTGGATAAAGGTGGCGTGGTTGGAGCTGTGTTTCTTGATAAAAAAAAGCCTTTGACACTGTAAACTATAAAATATTATTAACCAAATTAAGAAAATGAATCTTCTCCTCAGATAAAATGGATAGAATCATATCTATCGGATCGCTCACAGTCCGTCAGGATCAGTGATTTACCACTCGCCGCCCCTCGCCATATCCACAGGGGTACCTCAAGGTTCTATTGTGGGGCTTCTGTTATTTTCACTTTATATAAACGACCTTCCTTCAGTTTGTCCAGACATCTATATTCAGATGTATGCAGATGATACAGTGATTTATACCCATGGTAAAAACACAAAACAAGTTGCAGAAAAACGTACACAGTCTATGGCCCATGTCTGAATGGCTAAATCAATCCTGCTTGAAACGTAATGTATATAAAACAGTTTCAATGTACTTCTCTAAATCAAACATTGCAAATAATCAGGCAGATATTTATGTGACTGCAAAAAAAATAACCCTCCGCCCCAACCACCAAAATACACACACCTACACACAGTCTACCAGAAAGCTAGGGAAAACACTAGGGCTGCGCAATAACACCAAAACATGTGATAATGTTGTTGAATATTGCGATAACAATATAACTTGCGATACATAGATATTAAAAGTGTTCTCCGTTCTTATGCTTTCAGTAGTGTGCTAAACAAAACTGCTTGTTGGATTAAAAACAATATACAATACAGATGAAAGGAAATCATTTCTAACTTTCTATTTTTAAACTAATTGAACATTTAACTGAATAAAAAAAATATATATATATATGTGAGGAAAATATAAATAATATATAATAATATAGATAACAAGTATTGTGAGCAAGATTTACAGCTGGATATTTGCTGAATATAATATACAGTTTTGGTATTACTATAAGTAGAGATTTTACAGATATGTACAATGAACATATGAGCAAGATTTACAGGTGAGTATGTACTATGAATATATATACAGGCGGCTATTATAGACAGAATTTTGACAGATAGATATAATAATTTAGGCTAAATGAGTAGTATAACAATGATTTAAGGTAGTACAAATAAAGTTTGGGCAGAAGCTATCCGAATTAAAGTGCAGTGGAAGGTAATTGCATATTACAGTTAAGGTGCGGTAATGCAGATGTATATGTAAACAATTGGCACTGTAAATAGACAGTCAGCAGTGCAAATTGAAATGTAAGTATTGCAAAAAGGTAAGTAGTGCAAAAAAGATGCAGATAGTATTGCAAAAAGGTAAGTAGTGCAAAAAGATGCCGATATAGACAGTTGTTACTGTAGTAACAGTCAGCAGTGCAGGTGAACATTATAGTATTGCAGATAACAAAATGGAGGCAGGTGTGAGGAGGGAGAGGAGAGTCTATCAGTATATGAAGGGGAGTGGGATTACTGAGGGTTAGAGTTCAATAAAAAGACAGCTCTGGGGAAAAAACTGTTCTTTAGTCTGCTGGTCCTGGTCCGGAGGCACCTGAACCGCCTGCCGGAGGGCATGAGAGAAACCAGTCTGTGGGCTGGGTGAGAGGAGTCCTTAAGGATGCTGCGAGCTCGATGCAGACAGCGTTTCCTCTGGATGTACTCGATGGCGGGTAGTGGAGTCCCGGTGATGCGCTGGGATGAATTCTGGTGCATTTACAGCAATGTTAATTACTGTACATTGTCCCTGTCAAATAAATTAATAAAATAAAAGTTATTGTGCATTTAAAGGGTCACCTAGTGGTCAATTTGAATGAGACGTGCAGTGTATGTGTGAGGTCATTATTTAGACATTTCCTGGAAGTTTTGTGTTGATTGGCAGAGATGGCAAAAGTTTTCACTTCCCATACTCAAGTAGAAGTACAGATAATTGTGTTAAAAAATACTCTGGTAAAAGTACAAGTACTGATTTAACTTCTTTAATCAAGTAAAAGTAAATGGATTTTAAATGGATGTCTGCCAATAGGCCTAAAACATCCCATATATGATTATTGTGACAGAGACTGGGACAAGGATGATTTGGAATCTGTCGTGTTGTCTTGTAGTGGTGCATCAAGTGCAGTAGCCTTCTGTATTGACAATTAGATTTAAATTTGGAATTGACGACTCAAACAATAATAATGGTAACTCATGCTAACTGTGTGTATGAGTGTTTGTGTGGTTCTGCAAATAAATAAATGAAGTTGTAAAGGCTACCATACACAATGCATATAGGAATCATATATGCTAGCAAATAATAACAATAAACCCACTATTATTCCATTATCTTAATGCAGTCTAACTGTAGCCCCTAAAATCCAAACGTGAGCAAGGACGTTCAACAATCGCCATTATATCGAATCAACAACCAGGTGTAACCTAGGTAACAGGTGAAGAATACAAACAACAGAATCACTAGCTAACTTACTTTAAATTTGCCAGAACTACAGACCAATACAACAACAGACTTAAATGAACTGACACCATGAGTTATAACACGAGTTCTCAAGGACTCACACACACAATCTCACACTGATTATCATCCGGACAGCTAGTCGCTTGTTTTACACGGCCCCCCTGGGGTCAGCTGAGAAAAAAATATATTTACTATATTTATAATCCGTGCATATAGTATGTTAAACCATGCGCACGGATTATAAATCCCCCCAACCACCAAAATACACACACCTACACACAGTCTACCAGAAAGCTAGGGAAAACACTAAGGCTCGCATAACACCAAAATATGTGATAACGTTGTTGAATATTGCGATAACAATATAACTTGCGATACATAGATATTAAAAGTGTTCTCCGTTCTGATGCTTTCAGTAGTGTGCTAAACAAAACTGCTTCTTGGAAAAAAAACAAATGAAAGGAAATCATTTCTAACTTTCTAATTGAACATTTAACTGAATAAAAAAAATATATATATATATATATATATATATATATATATATATATATATATATGTGTGAGGAAAATAAGTATTTGAACACGCTGCTATTTTGCAAGTTCTCCCACTTAGAAATCACGGAGGGGTCTGAAATTGTCCTCGTAGGTGCATGTCCACTGTGAGAGACATAATCTAAAAAAAACATCCAGAAATCACAATGTATGATTTTTTTAACTATTTATTAGTATGATACAGCTGCAAATAAGTATTTGAACACCTGAGAAAATCAATGTTAATATTTGGTACAGTAGCCTTTGTTTGCAGTTCCAGAGGTCAAACGTTTCCTGTAGTTCTTCACCAGGTTTGACACACTGCAGAAGGGATTTTGGCCCACTCCTCCACACAGATCTTCTCTAGATCAGTCAGAGCTGGTTCTGGTTTTCAGCCTCCACTCCCTCCCCATTCAGAGAACTGGTTCTGGTTTTCAGCCTCCACTACCTCCCCATTCACTTCCATTCAGAGAACTGGTTCTGGTTTTCAGCCTCCACTCCCTCCCCATTCACTTCCATTCAGAGAACTGGTTCTGGTTTTCAGCCTCCGCTCCCTCCCCATTCACTTCCATTCAGAGAACTGGTTCTGGTTTTCAGCCTCCACTCCCTCCCCATTCACTTCCATTCAGAGAGCTGGTTCTGGTTTTCAGCCTCCACTCCCTCCCCATTCACTTCCATTCAGAGAACTGGTTCTGGTTTTCAGCCTCCGCTCCCTCCCCATTCACTTCCATTCACAGAGCTGGTTCTGGTTTTCAGCCTCCATTCCCTCCCCATTCACTTCCATTCACAGAGCTGGTTCTGGTTTTCAGCCTCCACTCCCTCCCCATTCACTTCCATTCAGAGAACTGGTTCTGGTTTTCAGCCTCCACTCCCTCCACATTCACTTCCATTCAGAGCACTGGTTCTGGTTTTCAGCCTCCACTCCCTCCACATTCACTTCCATTCACAGAGCTGGTTCTGGTTTTCAGCCTCCACTCCCTCCCCATTCACTTCCATTCACAGAGCTGGTTCTGGTTTTCAGCCTCCGCTCCCTCCACATTCACTTCCATTCAGAGAACTGGTTCTGGTTTTCAGCCTCCACTCCCTCCCCATTCACTTCCATTCAGAGAACTGGTTCTGGTTTTCAGCCTCCACTCCCTCCACATTCACTTCCATTCAGAGAACTGGTTCTGGTTTTCAGCCTCCACTCCCTCCCCATTCACTTCCATTCACAGAGCTGGTTCTGGTTTTCAGCCTCCACTCCCTCCCCATTCACTTCCATTCAGAGAGCTGGTTCTGGTTTTCAGCCTCCACTCCCTCCCCATTCACTTCCATTCAGAGAACTGGTTCTGGTTTTCAGCCTCCGCTCCCTCCCCATTCACTTCCATTCAGAGAGCTGGTTCTGGTTTTCAGCCTCCACTCCCTCCCCATTCACTTCCATTCAGAGAACTGGTTCTGGTTTTCAGCCTCCGCTCCCTCCCCATTCACTTCCATTCACAGAGCTGGTTCTGGTTTTCAGCCTCCACTACCTCCCCATTCACTTCCATTCAGAGCACTGGTTCTGGTTTTCAGCCTCCACTCCCTCCACATTCACTGCCATTCACAGAGCTGGTTCTGGTTTTCAGCCTCCACTCCCTCCCCATTCACTTCCATTCACAGAGCTGGTTCTGGTTTTCAGCCTCCGCTCCCTCCACATTCACTTCCATTCAGAGAACTGGTTCTGGTTTTCAGCCTCCACTCCCTCCCCATTCACTTCCATTCAGAGAACTGGTTCTGGTTTTCAGCCTCCGCTCCCTCCCCATTCACTTCCATTCAGAGAACTGGTTCTGGTTTTCAGCCTCCACTCCCTCCCCATTCACTTCCATTCAGAGAGCTGGTTCTGGTTTTCAGCCTCCACTCCCTCCCCATTCACTTCCATTCACAGAGCTGGTTCTGGTTTTCAGCCTCCGCTCCCTCCACATTCACTTCCATTCACAGAGCTGGTTCTGGTTTTCAGCCTCCCCCTCCCCCCATCTTGTTTACATTCACTTCTATTCAGAGCTGTCACTTTCTTCGGCTTTGTTCACATTTTTAGTCACTTTTATTCACATTTGTCTTTTGACATTTTTCAACCCTTTTGTGTCTTTCCACCGATGTTTTTGTCCTTTTTTCAACATTTGTCGACTTCTTCTGAGCCGTTTGAATTTTTTGTCCCCCCCCCCCAAATTTGTCACTTTGTTTGGCATTTGTCACACAAGTTATTTTTATCAATTATCTTTTTCTTCAAATGCTATAAAATTGACAAAAAACACCCAAATTCAATGAAAGTAGTGAACCGATTATTAAATTTCACTTTGGTTGGAGTCATTTTTACTCGTTATTATTATTTGTTATTTATGTATTTGACCCTGTTGACCACGCTGGTCAGCTGTTGTTTTTACATGTGCTATAGAAATAAAATGGACATTTTTCACATTTCGTCTTGTGGAGGAAAACGTCAGAAATTTGGACCAATTTGAACTAAAAGTTCACTTTTATTTTGAAAATCATAAATCGTTTCAGTGATTTTAACAAACAAAAGAAAACCACACAGGTTAAGCAGGTTAGAAGAGTTTTTTTCTGATATAAAAAAATATAACTTTTCTTTAAGGGGGAGGAGCAGCCAATCAGCTTGACTGAATGAGTGAGGTCACGGGGTCAGACAGGAAGTTCAGGTGTAGTCTCATTTGAGGAAGCAGTGTCTCTTCCAGGTGATAGTCTGAACCCCACAGAGGGGAAACCGTCCCCCCCTCAACTTCATTCACTTCACTTCCGCGGCGGAGGTAGGCGTCAGGCTACAGAGGTCAGGGGTCCTC
>JAQOOF010000628.1:0-17500 GCA_029931835.1 Etheostoma nigrum | reverse complement strand
GGCAAAGATCAGCACCTCAGTTTTTTCTGAATTTAATTGCAGGAAATTGTCAGCCATCCATTTGTTAATGGAGGCTAAGCAAGTGTGCAACATGGATGTTTGTCTAGCCTATCAGGGCTAAAAGATAAATATAGTTGGATGTCATCGGCATAACAATGGTAAGATATTTCCTCAAAACTACCAATAATCTTTCCAAGAGGAAGCAAGTACAGATAAAACAGCAGGGGGCCGAGCACAGAACCTTGGGGCATACCACAAGACAGAGGAGCAAAGTCCGACTTGTAAGTTCCTATGGACACAGCAAAGGTCCTATCTGAAAGATAGGAAGAAAATCAGTCCAGAGCTGATCCAGTGATGCCTACAGTTCTTTTCAGTCTATCAATCAGAGTGCAGTGGTCAACAGTATATAATGCTGCACTGAGATCTAGTAGGACCAGGACAGAACATTTACCCCCGTCAGCTGCCATCAAAATGTCATTGGAGACTTTAAGAAGGGTAGTCTCAGTAGAATGATTTTTACGAAAGCCATACTGATACTTATCAAAGATATTATGAGCAACCAAAACATTATTTAGCTGGTTTGCAACCACCTTTTCTAAAATTTTCGAAATAAAAGGCAATTTTGAGATAGGCCTGTAGTTTTTAAACAAAGTTGCATCTAAATTGTTCTTTTTTAAAATAGGCTGAACAAGCGCATGCTTAAAACAGTCAGGGACCTGACCCAGCTGAAGAGATAAATTTAAAATTGAAACCAAACATGGGCCAAGAAGATGTAAGGTTTTTAAAAGCAAAGATGTAGGAACAATATCAACAGGGCTTTGGGAGGGTTTCATCGAGCCCACAAGCTTAATGATGTCGTTCAGGGAAATGGGGCAGAAGGAGTCCAGTATTGAAGGTCTCTGATGAGTAGCTATATGTGAGATTGCTGATGGTACAATGTTTGCCCGGACAGCTCTGACCTTGTCCACAAAATGAGACAGAAAGTGGACGCAGTCAACATTTGAGAACACAGGGACAATACATTCAGGAGGGGAAACAATGTTATTAATAGTTTCAAACAGAGCTTTAGGATTGTTTTTACAGGTAGATATCAGATTAGTGAAATAACAGGCTTGCATCCTTGATCACTTCATTCAGGTCTACTAAGAGCTCTTTAAGATGCAGGCGATGGACTTGGAGCTGAGTCGCTTTCTATAAACGCTCAGTTCTACAGACACGAATGGCGTCATTCATCCATGGGGATGAATTAAAAGGGAATTTCTCTAATGCTAAAGGGCGCAATTTTGTCCAACAGCAGGGTGCAATGATCATTAAAAGCTTGAACGCAAGCGTCCACGTCATCCGAAATAAAAACAGAGCTTAAGTCAAAAGCGGCTTTTTCAAAAATGAGATTTTTTAACAGTAAGCTGATTAATCGAACGTGAACAGTACGCCCGTTTAACAGGCAGGGGATCCTCATTACGAGCAAAATCAAATAGGATGCATTTGTGATCACTAACAAATACATCTTCGATGCAGACATTATTAATGTTCATATCATGAGAAAAAACAAGGTCAAGCGTATGTCCCTTGGACCAGAGACATGCTGAGTAAAATTAAAAGATTCAGAGATATTTGCAAACTCAGAAGCATTTTGGCAAGTAGCATCATCCACATGAATATTAAAGTCACCACCAATAATCACCTCTGTCCAGCTTAATAATGGATGATAAGAAATCAGAAAAATCAGTAAGAAAGAGGGCCACCGGCCCAGGTGGCCGGTAAATTAAAATGCAATAAAATGTATTTGAACAACCAACTTTAATAAAATGTACTTCGAAAGAAGAGTACGTGCCGGCGCTCATTGATTGACAGATAAAATGCTTTTTAAAAACCAAAGCAAGGCCTCCACCACGGCCCGTGAGTCTTGGTGTGTTGATAAAAGTACAATCCACAGGACAGAGCTCATTCAGGTGAGCGTATTCCAGTTCCCGTTGCCATGTCTCTGTGAGCAACATGAAGTCCAAGTTTTTGGAAGAGAATAAATCACAGAGCAAAAGAGATTTGTTAGCAATTGAACGGGCATTTATTAGACCCATCCTGAGCGGTGCAGGAGCAGCTGAAGAAGAGAATGACGCTCGCGGCAGCGGCCTCAAATGCGCAAAACACACACTGCGACCAGCGGTAGGTTTTCTCCAGGGCACCGAGACCAGAGCCCCGGGGACAGCGGGGAAGACGGAACGAAGACAGGAAGGTCTGGAGTCACAGTCAAAGAACCCCTGCTTCAGGAGTTTTTTCCGATGAACCTGTCAACCTGCCCTTTTTCCTCGCTTTCTCTGCCGTTTATTCTTTGGTCGTATCAGGCCCTCTCCATGTTGCATACCAGTTGCAGGTGGACATACGAACGGGGCTGCAAACTCACCTGTACCACACCAGGTACATCCGTCACCGCACTCCCCCATGGAGGATCGGATCAGCAGCATTGTTTGGCGATCGTACACCCACGCCGTTGACACACTATTTGTTGACAAACTCAGGAGCAATATAGCGCAGGAAACAAACAAAACGAGTCGGGACGAGCAACCAGCCGCAGCGGCGAAGCCAAACACAGGCGCCATTGCGTAGGTCAGCTGGGGGACAAAAGCCATATATTGGGAGATTTTGGTGAACAACCTCCTTCCTTCAGTTAGAGCATTGAAGATGGGTAGAGGCTGGGTCTTCCAACATGACAATGACACGAAGCACACAGCCAGGAGAACCAAGGAGCAGAGGTGGGTAGAGTAGCCAAAAATTGTACTCAAGTAAAAGTACTGTTACTTCACAATAATATGACTCAAGTAAAAGTAAAAGTAGTCATCCAAATAATTACTTGAGTAAGAGTAAAAAAGTCCTTGATGAAAAAACTACTCAAGTAGTGAGTAACTGTTGAGTAACGTCTGATTTATTTCCTAACACAAGCATTAATCAGACAGACAAAAATATAAAGTAATCATCTTTTGGCAAATTATAGTTCATCCAATCAATAAAATAAATTAAAATTAATTTATTAATTACAAAATAGCTTAAGTGAAGAGACTTAAACATCAAATTTTGATGGATAATATATATGTTCAAAACATGTGTAAAAGACAAACATTCGCCTATCCACAGCAAAAACAAAAATAACTGCTACATGTTTTCTCAAGTTAGAGTTGAGTTGTTGGACGCTGAAATGTCCGTTTGTTTTGGTCGACACAGAAGGCGCCGCATAATGTAGCTGCGGTTTCGCACTTTTATTAAAAGATAACTATGCTTTCACTATGAGGCCGGGGGGGTTCCTCCTGGTCTGCGTTGCCTTGGCGACGGTAGATTCTAACATTTGTTATGCTACGGCTGTCAAGCTAACACGTCCCGCGGCCTCCGCTGAGATCGAGTATGGTCGTGTGACGAGACTGCACAACGCCGTTTGATTGGTGAAACACAGTCTCGTGGTAGAGCCTTTAGCGGAAGTCTCTCTCTCTCTTTCTGTCAAAATAAAACATTAAAATGAGGCGTACGCGGTGGGATAAAAACAATGACGCGTAGAATACCACAGAGGTAAAAAGAAAAGTAACGAGCTCATTGTAGCCTAATGTAGCGGAGTAGGCTAAGAGTACAGTTTCTTCTTCACTAATCTACTCAAGTAAAAGTAAAAGTATAGCACATACACACACACATACACGCTTACACACACATGCTTACACACACGCTTACACACACACGCTAACACACACACACACACTAATACACACACACACGCTTACACACACACACAGGCTTACACACACACACGCTTATACACACACACATACGCTTACACACACACACAGGCTTACACACACACACACACACATACGCTTACACACACACACAGGCTTACACACACACGCACACACACACACACACACACAGGCTTACACACACACACGCTTACACACACACACACACACTTACACACACACGCTTACACACACACACGCTTATACACACATACACACAAACACACACACGCTTACACACACAAGCTTACACACACACACACGCTTACACACACACACACACACGCTTACACACACACATGCTTACACACACACACGCTTACACACACACACACACACACTTACACACACACACGCTTACACCCACACACACACACACACACATACACACAAACACACACACGCTTACACACACACACACACACACATAAACACAAACACACACACGCTTACACACACAAGCTTACACACACACGCTTACACACACACACTTACACACGCTTACACACACACACACAAAGTCAGTTTTTAGGGTTAGGAATCAGAAGAGAAAACCTCGCCGCCGAAGGCGGGGAGGTTTTGAAGCGCAAACTACTGAGGGAGGCCCGACCCCACAAACCCGACCCCCCCACACACAGAGGGGCAACCAAACACAGACCACCAGAGGATTCAAATTTAAAAAGGGAAGGGAAGGTTGGGTTAAGGGATAAGGATGAGGTTGGGGTTAGGTAAGGGATGGGGCAGGGGCAGGGGGTTAAGGTTAGGGATGGGGGGTTGGGGAAGGGGGAGGGGGTTGGGGAAGGGGGTGGAAAAGGTTGGGGTGAGGGGTAGGGACGAGGTTGGGGTAGGTATAGGGATGGGGTAGGGGGTTAAGGTTAGGGATGGGGGGTTGGGGAAGGGGAAAGGGTTGGGGGAGGGGGAGGGGAAGGTTGGGGTTAGGGGTAGGGGGTTAAGGTTAGGGATGGGGGGTTGGGGAAGGGGAAAGGGTTGGGGGAGGGGGAGGGGAAGGTTGGGTTAGGGTTAGGGTTAGGGGTTAGGGTTAGGGTTAGGATCTACCACTTGAGGTTTGGGCCGTTCCCCATTCAAACACATAGCAAGTTGGTTCAAAAAAACGAAGTTGGTACTCCACAGAGCTCCACCATTAAGCCCAATGGGACCCAACATCAAAGACCCAACCAGGAACTCCGTGTGCCAAGGCCAACTTCTCAGTGGGAACTTTTCCTGCAGGGGGCAGTAGAGAGCCAAATTAGGGCCAAGAATGCAGTATTTTACCCAACTTCTCCTTGTGGGTCCCTATCAATATGGTTTTAATAGAAATATGATATTTTTATGATATTAATGTTAACAAAGCCCCCCCCGACCCCCCCGGGGGCCCCTGATGAGGCCCCCGGGGGCCCCTAATGAGGCCCAACATCCCAGTTTGAACCCAACTCCTCGGTTGTCCCTCACATTGTAATTTTCTGCTGTATATATAATGCATACACATACTTGATGATAATAACTTCAAGGGCCCCCATGACCCCCACAGAGGCCCCCAGGGGCCCCTGATGAGGCCCCCGGGGGCCCCTAATGAGGCCCAACATCCCAGTTTGAACCCAACTCCTCGGTTGTCCCTCACAGGGTAATTTTCTGCAGCATATGTAATACATACACATACTTGATGATAATAACTTCAAGGGCCCCCCTGACCCCCACAGAGGCCCCTGGGGGCCCCTAATGAGGCCCAACATCCTAGTTTGAACCCAAGTTCTCTTTGGGGGTCCCTCACAGGGTAATTTTCTGCTGCATATGTAATACATACACATACTTGATGATAATAACTTCAAGGGCCCCCCTGACCCCCACAGAGGCCCCTGGGGGCCCCTAATGAGGCCCAACATCCCAGTTTGAACCCAAGTTCTCTTTGGGGGTCCCTCACAGGGTAATTTTCTGCAGCATATGTAATACATACACATACTTGATGATAATAACTTCAAGGGCCCCCCTGACCCCCACAGAGGCCCCTGGGGGCCCCTAATGAGGCCCAACATCCTAGTTTGAACCCAAGTTCTCTTTGGGGGTCCCTCACAGGGTAATTTTCTGCTGCATATGTAATACATACACATACTTGATGATAATAACTTCAAGGGCCCCCCTGACCCCCACAGAGGCCCCTGGGGGCCCCTAATGAGGCCCAACATCCCAGTTTGAACCCAAGTTCTCTTTGGGGGTCCCTCACAGGGTAACTTTCTGCAGCATATGTAATACATACACATACTTGATGATAATAACTTCAAGGGCCCCCCTGACCCCCACAGAGGCCCCTGGGGGCCCCTAATGAGGCCCAACATCCCAGTTTGAACCCAAGTTCTCTTTGGGGGTCCCTCACAGGGTAATTTTCTGCAGCATATGTAATACATACACATACTTGATGATAATAACTTCAAGGGCCCCCCTGACCCCCACAGAGGCCCCTGGGGGCCCCTAATGAGGCCCAACATCCCAGTTTGAACCCAAGTTCTCTTTGGGGGTCCCTCACAGGGTAACTTTCTGCAGCATATGTAATACATACACATACTTGATGATAATAACTTCAAGGGCCCCCCTGACCCCCACAGAGGCCCCTGGGGGCCCCTAATGAGGCCCAACATCCCAGTTTGAACCCAAGTTCTCTTTGGGGGTCCCTCACAGGGTAATTTTCTGCAGCATATGTAATACATACACATACTTGATGATAATAACTTCAAGGGCCCCCCTGACCCCCACAGAGGCCCCTGGGGGCCCCTAATGAGGCCCAACATCCCAGTTTGAACCCAAGTTCTCTTTGGGGGTCCCTCACAGGGTAATTTCCTGCTTTATATGTAATACATACACATACTTGATGATAATAACTTCAAGGGCCCCCCTGACCCCCACAGAGGCCCCCGGGGGCCCCTAATGAGGCCCAACATCCTAGTTTGAACCCAAGTTCTCTTTGGGGGTCCCTCAAAGGGTAACTTTCTGCTGCATATAGAATACATACACATAGTTGACAATAATCAGAACTTAGAGGGGCCCCACCTGACCCCCGGGGGCCCCTAATAGGGCCCAACATTCCAGTTTGAACCCAAGTTCTCTTTGGGGGTCCCTCACAGGGTAATTTTCTGCAGCATATGTAATACATACACATACTTGATGACAATAACTTCAAGGGCCCCCCTGACCCCCACAGAGGCCCCCGGGGGCCCCTAATGAGGCCCAACATCCCAGTTTGAACCCAAGTTCTCTTTGGGGGTCCCTCAAAGGGTAACTTTCTGCTGCATATAGAATACATACACATAGTTGACAATAATCAGAACTTAGAGGGGCCCCACCTGACCCCCGGGGGCCCCTAATAAGGCCCAACATTCCAGTTTGAACCCAAGTTCTCTTTGGGGGTCCCTCAAAGGGTAACTTTCTGCTGCATATAGAATACATACACATAGTTGACAATAATCAGAACTTAGAGGGGCCCCACCTGACCCCCGGGGGCCCCTAATAAGGCCCAACATTCCAGTTTGAACCCAAATTCTCTTTGGGGGTCCCTCAAAGGGTAACTTTCTGCTGCATATATAATACATACACATAGTTGACGACAATCATAACTTCAAGGGCCCCCCCGACCCCCACGGAGGCCCCCGGGGGCCCCTAATAAGGCCCAACATCCTAGTTTGAACCCAAGTTCTCTTTGGGGGTCACTCACAGGGTAATTTTCTGCTGCATTTAAAATACATACACATACATGCTTTAAAATAGGCGTGCCTCATCAGCGCGTCAAGCCAGATCGAGCTGCAGTGTTTTCGGGGCCCTAGGTGGCCCCTGTAACGAACTGGCTTTGCCGAGGGTCTAGAAGGCTGGGAGTTACATTTCCATCATGGTACAGCCTCTGTGAGTCTCTCCGTCAAGTTTGAAGATGATTATAGCTCAAATCACTGGTCCTGGCATTAAAGGGTCTCGCACCTGCAAACCGGGCCTTATCCAATTGAAATACATACAAAGTTGGGCCTCCGCCTGTTATCCAGTGCCCCCCTCATGTTTGCAGTCAAATTGTGTCCCCTCCCGTCGCGCTACAGGGACAAATCAGTTGTCGGAGCGTCCGGCGAGACCTCGGCTGCGCTGCGAAAGCGACGGCGAGTCGATACGACCAAATTTGGCCAAACTGGCCTCGCTCTGGCAAATAACGCCACCTGAGCCATCAGGCTTGATTGAGGCCTTTGTGACCCTTTGTGACAATTATAGCATAAGAGGGCAATTAAAGAGCTTTAAATGGATTTACAGCTTCAAAATAAGCATGCCTGATCAACGCGGCACTCCGGATCGAGCTGCAGTGTTTTCGGGGCCCTAGGTGGCCCCTGTGAAGAACTGGCTTTGCCGAGGGTCTAGAAGGCTGGGAGTTACATTTCCATCATGGTACAGCCTCTGTGAGTCTCTCCGTCAAGTTTGAAGATGATTGTAGCTCAAATCACTGGTCCTGGCATTAAAGGGTCTCGCACCTGCAAACCGGGCCTTATCCAATTGAAATACATACAAAGTTGGGCCTCCGCCTGTTATCCAGTGCCCCCCTCATGTTTGCAGTCAAATTGTGTCCCCTCCCGTCGCGCTACAGGGACAAATCAGTTGTCGGAGCGTCCGGCGAGACCTCGGCTGCGCTGCGAAAGCGACGGCGAGTCGATACGACCAAATTTGGCCAAACTGGCCTCGCTCTGGCAAATAACGCCACCTGAGCCATCAGGCTTGATTGAGGCCTTTGTGACCCTTTGTGACAATTATAGCATAAGAGGGCAATTAAAGAGCTTTAAATGGATTTACAGCTTCAAAATAAGCATGCCTGATCAACGCGGCACTCCGGATCGAGCTGCAGTGTTTTCGGGGCCCTAGGTGGCCCCTGTGAAGAACTGGCTTTGCCGAGGGTCTAGAAGGCTGGGAGTTACATTTCCATCATGGTACAGCCTCTGTGAGTCTCTCCGTCAAGTTTGAAGATGATTGTAGCTCAAATCACTGGTCCTGGCATTAAAGGGTCTCGCACCTGCAAACCGGGCCTTATCCAATTGAAATACATACAAAGTTGGGCCTCCGCCTGTTATCCAGTGCCCCCCTCATGTTTGCAGTCAAATTGTGTCCCTTCCCGTCGCGCTACAGGGACAAATCCGGTGTCGGAGCGTCCGGCGAGACCTCGGCTGCGCTGCGAAAGCGACGGCGAGTCGATACGACCAAATTTGGCCAAACTGGCCTCGCTCTGGCAAATAACGCCACCTGAGCCATCAGGCTTGATTGAGGCCTTTGTGACCCTTTGTGACAATTATAGCATAAGAGGGCAATTAAAGAGCTTTAAATGGATTTACAGCTTCAAAATAAAGATCAATGAACTTCATTTGAATTGGAGTGACACAGAATGACAAGTAGTAGAGTAAATGTAAGAAAGTAAGTGTATAATAATGTAATAATATAGTATAATAGTGTATATAACAGGGTGTATATAATGTGTAGAATAGTATATAATATTTTACAAGAGTATATAATAGGGTGTATATAATAGTGTGTGTATATAATGTGTATAATGGTATATAATTTATAAGAATATATAATGTGAGATGGTGTAAGAAATGGAAAAATACAGAAATGTGTTGCTAAAATTGCCTTTGGTTCAGTAGTTCTTGGTGACAATTCATATTTGAATCGTGAAAGTATGTTCTGTTCTTGGTTGATACAGACCAGTTATGTTCATTGACTTAATGGTCTCTCCATATGTGTAAAGGGGTTTATTTTACATTAAGTGGAGGGTGGTCTGTTGCCAAAAAGTGCAGATGCAAAAATTAACTGTTTTAATTAAGTTGGAGTAAGAATGAGTAAATAGCTTTCCTTTCTTTTTTAAATTTACTCCAATTGGAGGTCAAAAAAAATTCTCTGATTGAAGGGTTTCACACCTACAAGCTGGGTCTTTTCCAATTAAGAGATGTATAGTCCACATGGACATATTGGGTGACCAACATATCTTTGTGGACCAAACTTCTCTTTGGGGGTCCCTCACAGGGTAATTTTCTGCTGCATATAGAATACATACACATATTCAATACATGACCCAACATTTCCGTGTGGCTCTACCATTATTTGGGTCCGTACGGAGAACTTGGATCCACACCGACATATTGGATGTCCCAACATCTCCGTGTGGCCCTACCATTATTTGGGTCCGTACGGAGAACTTGGATCCACACCGACATATTGGATGTCCCAACATCCCCGTGTGAACCCAACTTCTCCTTGGGGGTTCCTTATATTTGATGGATGGCCCAACATCTCCGTGTGGACCCAACATTTTCATGTGGCTCTACCATTAATCGGTCCGCACGGGGAACTTGGATCCACACCGACATATTGGATGTCCCAACATCCCCGTGTGAACCCAACTTCTCCTTGGGGGTTCCTCATATTTGATGCATGGCCCAACATCCCCGTGTGAACCCAACTTCTCCTTGGGGGTTCCTCATATTTGATGCATGGCCCAACATCCCCGTGTGAACCCAACTTCTCCTTGGGGTCCCTCACAGGGTAATTTTCTGCTGCATATATAATACATACACATAGTTGACGATACTTATAACTTCAAGGGGCCCCCCCCGACCTCCACGGAGGCCCCCGACCTCCACGGAGGCCCCCGACCCCCACGGAGGCCCCCGGGGGCCCCTAATAAGGCCCAACATCCTAGTTTGAACCCAAGTTCTCTTTGGGGGTCCCTCAAAGGGTAATTTCTGCTGCATATATAATACATACACATAGTTGACGACAATCATAACTTCAAGGGCCCCCCTGACCCCCACGGAGGCCCCCGGGGGCCCCTAATAAGGCCCAACATCCTAGTTTGAACCCAAGTTCTCTTTGGGGGTCACTCACAGGGTAATTTGCTGCTGCATTTATAATACATACACATACATGCTTTAAAATAGGCGTGCCTCATCAGCGCGTCAAGCCAGATCGAGCTGCTGTGTTTTCGGGTCCCTAGGTCACCCCTGTAACGAACTGGCTTTGCCGAGGGTCTAGAAGGCTGGGAGTTAAATTTCTATCATGGTACAGCCTCTGTGAGTCTCTCCGTCAAGTTTGAAGATGATTAGAGCTCAAATCACTGTTCCTGGCATTAAAGGGTCTCGCACCTGCAAACGGGGCCTTATCCAATTGAAATACATACAAAGTTGGGCCTCCACCTGTTATCCAGTGCCCCCCCTCATGTTTGCAGTCAAATTGTGTCCCTTCCCGTCGCACGACAGGGACAAATCAAAAAAACAAAGGGAGTTGACACAATACATTTCATTTAAAGCTAAAATTTCAAAGAAATATTTATTTATTAAGTATTTGGCTTTTTTTTTTTAAGGGCACCAGCCCCCAGCCCTCAAAATTCTTTGTCCGCCCCTGCAGCCACTTGCTGCACGTGGGAGGGGCTATGCAGGTGTGTCGGGGGATAAATTAGTGTGGAGAGAGCGACAGAGACAGCAGCAGCGTGGTTTGTGATTTATGAGGTAAGAAACAACCCAAATTACGTGTTTTTAACTTACAGGTACTGACTTTGTGTTGTGATAGTTGTTTTTTGTCAAAGTTATTTCAGTAAATTAAGAAATAAAGTGATTTTGCAGGTTGCTGCAAGTTTTCATGACATTTTTGGTTTATTAAGATGGCTGTTAACAAATGGATCGAATTTAAAGTACTTAATTGTTTAAGAGGTCGTGTTTGGGTCGTTTGCAAGTCATTTAACACATTAATGCAAGTTAAGAAGTACTTTATTGTTTTATACTTCATTTTTGATGTTTTTGCTTTCCCCTGTGGTAAGGGGTTGAACACATGTCATTTTCGACATGTGTTCAACCCCTTACCACAGGTTTAGAAGGCTGGGAGTTAAATTAATATCATGGTACGGCCTCTGTGAGTCTCCCCGTCAAGTTTGAAGATGATTATAGCTCAAATCACAGTTCCTGGCATTAAAGGTCTCGCACCTGCAAACGGGGCCTTATCCAATTGAAATACATACAAAGTTGGGCCTCCGCCTGTTATCCAGTGCCCCCCCTCATGTTTGCAGTCAAATTGTGTCCCTTCCCGTCGCACTACAGGGACAAATCAAAAAAACAAAGGGAGTTGACACAATACATTTCATTTAAAGCTAAAATTTCAAAGAAATATTTATTTATTAAGTATTTGGCTTTTTTTTTTTTTAAGGGCACCAGCCCCCAGCCCTCAAAATTCTTTGTCCGCCCCTGCAGCCACTTGCTGCACGTGGGAGGGGCTATCCAGGTGTGTCGGGGGAGAAATTAGTGAGGAGAGAGCGACAGAGACAGCAGCAGCGTGGTTTGTGATTTTTGAGGTAAGAAACAACCCAAATTACGTGTTTTTAACTTACAGGTACTGACTTTGTGTTGTGATAGTTGTTTTTTGTCGAAGTTATTTCAGTAAATTAAGAAATAAAGTGATTTTGCAGGTTGCTGTAAGTTTTTTGGTTATGTAACATGGCAATTAACACATGGATCGAAATTACCGTACTTAATCGTTTAATAAGTCGTTTTCACGTCGTGTGTGGGTCGTTTGCAAGTCATTAAACAACATTAATGCAAGTTGCACGTGGATAAGAGGGAGCAATTAGTGTGCAGAGAGCAACAGGAGACAGCAGCAGCATTTTTGCAGAGGAGGTTTTGAGGTAATAAACAACCCAAATTACGTTTTTTTTTTTTAACTTACAGGTACTGATTTTGTGTTGTGATAGTTGTTTTTTGTCGAAGTTATTTCAGTAAATTAAGAAATAACGTGATTTTGCAGGTTGCTGTAAGTTTTCATGACATTTTTGGTTTATTAAGATGGCTGTTAACAAATGGATCGAATTTAAAGTACTTAATTGTTTAAGAGGTCGTTTTCACGTCGTGTTTGGGTCGTTTGCAAGTCATTTAACACATTAATCAAGTTTGAAGATGATTAGAGCTCAAATCACAGTTCCTGGCATTAAAGGTCTCGCACCTGCAAACCGGGCCTTATCCAATTGAAATACATACGAAGTTGGGCCTCCGCCTGTTATCAAGTGCCCCCCCCCTCATGTTTGCAGTCAAATTGTGTCCCCTCCTGTCGCGCTACAGGGACAAATCAGTTGTTGGAGCGTCCGGCGAGACCGGCTGATAGTTGTTTTTTGTCGAAGTTATTTCAGTAAATTAAGAAATAAAGTGATTTTGCAGGTTGTTGTAAGTTTTCATGACATTTTTGGTTTATTAAGATGGCTGTTAACAAATGGATCGAATTTAAAGTACTTAATTGTTTAAGAGGTCGTTTTCACGTCGTGTTTGGGTCGTTTGCAAGTCATTTAACACATTAATCAAGTTTGAAGATGATTATAGCTCAAATCACAGTTCCTGGCATTAAAGGTCTCGCACCTGCAAACCGGGCCTTATCCAATTGAAATACATACGAAGTTGGGCCTCCGCCTGTTATCAAGTGCCCCCCCCCTCATGTTTGCAGTCAAATTGTGTCCCCTCCTGTCGCGCTACAGGGATAAATCACATGGATCGAAATTACAGTACTTAATCGTTTAATAAGTCGTTTTCACGTCGTGTTTGGGTCGTTTGCAAGTCATTTAACACATTAATGCAAGTTAAGAAGTACTTTATTGTTTTATACTTCATTTTTGATGTTTTTGCTTTCCCCTGTGGTAAGGGGTTGAACACATGTCATTTTCCCTGGAGTTTCAGCAGGCCATTTAAAACATGAATGCAAATTAATAGTATTAAATAATGTACACGATGTGGTAATTTATTTTATTTTTTTAAATGGGTTTTACGTGGTTGGCGCACTGTCTGTGAAGTAAGAATTAACATTCTCAAGCATTGCATCATATAAATATAATTTAAAATTCAAGATGTTTCCCAATTACAACATTAACACATTGGGGCCTCTGAATTGAAAAAGTACTGAGATATATCAACTTATCTTGGCCTAATTTGATATAAGCTAATTGATGTATCTAAACACGTTCTATTGTGCTTTTTGTTTCTGTGTACAGAGAGCAAGTTATCAGGATGGATGGCGAGGAGCCTTCAACCCACACGCCCAAAATAGACCGGAAAGGGCACAAATGCCCCATCTGCGGGCTGGTGTACACTGATCTAATGCAACATTTAAAATTAGGGGAAAAGGTGGTCAACAAAGCTGAAATGGACCTACTTTGCAAGCTGTCCCACAGACAGTAAGTGTGTTATGTAATGCAGTTATGTATCTTTACAACTACTTCATAGCTTAAATATGGGTTGGAAATTCATGCTATTACTATCTTGGAGTCTGTGTTTTAAGCTGATTGGAGCACAAACCAGACTCTAACATTAAAGGATTTCACAATTAGAAGCCGGGTCTTTTACCATATAAATGCATAGAAAGTTGGGCCTCCAATTTACATATGTGTATTTATGTGTCTTTAGAACTACTTCATAGCTTAAATATGGGTTGGAAATTCATGCTATTACTATCTTGGAGTCTGTTTTAAGCTGATTGGAGCACAAACGAGACTAACATTAAAGGATTTCACAATTAGAAGCCGGGTCTTTTACCATATAAATGCATAGAAAGTTGGGCCTCCAATTTACATATGTGTATTTATGTGTCTTTAGAACTACTTCATAGCTTAAATATGGGTTGGAAATTCATGCTATTACTATCTTGGAGTCTGTTTTAAGCTGATTGGAGCACAAACGAGACTCTAACATTAAAGGATTTCACAATTAGAAGCCGGGTCTTTTACCATATAAATGCATAGAAAGTTGGGCCTCCAATTTACATATGTGTATTTATGTGTCTTTAGAACTACTTCATAGCTTAAATATGGGTTGGAAATTCATGCTATTACTATCTTGGAGTCTGTTTTAAGCTGATTGGAGCACAAACGAGACTAACATTAAAGGATTTCACAATTAGAAGCCGGGTCTTTTACCATATAAATGCATAGAAAGTTGGGCCTCCAATTTACATATGTGTATTTATGTGTCTTTAGAACTACTTCATAGCTTAAATATGGGTTGGAAATTCATGCTATTACTATCTTGGAGTCTGTTTTAAGCTGATTAAAGCACAAACGAGACTAACATTAAAGGATTTCACAATTAGAAGCCGGGTCTTTTACCATATAAATGCATAGAAAGTTGGGCCTCCAATTTACATATGTGTATTTATGTGTCTTTAGAACTACTTCATAGCTTAAATATGGGTTGGAAATTCATGCTATTACTATCTTGGAGTCTGTTTTAAGCTGATTGGAGCACAAACGAGACTAACATTAAAGGATTTCACAATTAGAAGCCGGGTCTTTTACCATATAAATGCATAGAAAGTTGGGCCTCCAATTTACATATGTGTATTTATGTGTCTTTAGAACTACTTCATAGCTTAAATATGGGTTGGAAATTCATGCTATTACTATCTTGGAGTCTGTTTTAAGCTGATTGGAGCACAAACGAGACTAACATTAAAGGATTTCACAATTAGAAGCCGGGTCTCTTACCATATAAATACATAGAAAGTTGGGCCTCCAATTTACATATGTGTATTTATGTGTCTTTAGAACTACTTCATAGCTTAAATATGGGTTGGAAATTCATGCTATTACTATCTTGGAGTCTGTTTTAAGCTGATTGGAGCACAAACGAGACTAACATTAAAGGATTTCACAATTAGAAGCCGGGTCTTTTACCATATAAATGCATAGAAAGTTGGGCCTCCAATTTACATATGTGTATTTATGTGTCTTTAGAACTACTTCATAGCTTAAATATGGGTTGGAAATTCATGCTATTACTATCTTGGAGTCTGTTTTAAGCTGATTGGAGCACAAACGAGACTAACATTAAAGGATTTCACAATTAGAAGCCGGGTCTTTTACCATATAAATGCATAGAAAGTTGGGCCTCCAATTTACATATGTGTATTTATGTGTCTTTAGAACTACTTCATAGCTTAAATATGGGTTGGAAATTCATGCTATTACTATCTTGGAGTCTGTTTTAAGCTGATTGGAGCACAAACGAGACTAACATTAAAGGATTTCACAATTAGAAGCCGGGTCTTTTACCATATAAATGCATAGAAAGTTGGGCCTCCAATTTACATATGTGTATTTATGTGTCTTTAGAACTACTTCATAGCTTAAATATGGGTTGGAAATTCATGCTATTACTATCTTGGAGTCTGTTTTAAGCTGATTGGAGCACAAACGAGACTAACATTAAAGGATTTCACAATTAGAAGCCGGGTCTTTTACCATATAAATGCATAGAAAGTTGGGCCTCCAATTTACATATGTGTATTTATGTGTCTTTAGAACTACTTCATAGCTTAAATATGGGTTGGAAATTCATGCTATTACTATCTTGGAGTCTGTTTTAAGCTGATTGGAGCACAAACGAGACTAACATTAAAGGATTTCACAATTAGAAGCCGGGTCTTTTACCATATAAATGCATAGAAAGTTGGGCCTCCAATTTACATATGTGTATTTATGTGTCTTTAGAACTACTTCATAGCTTAAATATGGGTTGGAAATTCATGCTATTACTATCTTGGAGTCTGTTTTAAGCTGATTGGAGCACAAACGAGACTAACATTAAAGGATTTCACAATTAGAAGCCGGGTCTTTTACCATATAAATGCATAGAAAGTTGGGCCTCCAATTTACATATGTGTATTTATGTGTCTTTAGAACTACTTCATAGCTTAAATATGGGTTGGAAATTCATGCTATTACTATCTTGGAGTCTGTTTTAAGCTGATTGGAGCACAAACGAGACTAACATTAAAGGATTTCACAATTAGAAGCCGGGTCTTTTACCATATAAATGCATAGAAAGTTGGGCCTCCAATTTACATATGTGTATTTATGTGTCTTTAGAACTACTTCATAGCTTAAATATGGGTTGGAAATTCATGCTATTACTATCTTGGAGTCTGTTTTAAGCTGATTGGAGCACAAACGAGACTAACATTAAAGGATTTCACAATTAGAAGCCGGGTCTCTTACCATATAAATACATAGGAAGTTGGTCCTCCAGTTGGTTTCATATTTTGTTGTTTTTTTTTCAATTTCCTGTTGTATTTGGAAACTGTTCTCTTTGGTCATGTCTTGTTCTACTTTCTGCTTTTTCCCATCGATGTGTTTCACCTGTTCCAGCTTGTTACACTCACTGTATTTTATTTGTACTTAATTGCTAAACTTCCTATATACTGAAAGGTGTAGGCAGTCAATCTTTTTGCCTCTATTTCTACAGTTTCACCGCATGTTTGGATTGCCCGGTCCGACTGTGTGAATCAAGGAAGATAAATAGGCTGGACAAGCACTTGCGGAGAGTACACAAGCTAGGCGTAAGTATTGGAAGTTTTTGTGTGTTTTGTGAAGTCATTCCAGATTTGGTGATGGTGATCTGTAATTTTTCCACTTGTATTTTTAGAGACAAATGCTTAACTTTTATATTTTCAGAATGACATGGTGACCTTGTATATTGATAAAGCAAAGGACCTTCACATTTCAAGAGAACTGGCGTTGCTGAGGGCATCCAAACCCTACCCGCCGATGGTATCCCAACTCGATTACATTGATGACAAAACTATAGAAGAGGGGATCAGAAGGAAGTTGGAGGACCCTTCCTCAGTCCCACCTGACCGTGAGATCGAGGCCCCATCTGCTGCTGAGCCATCTGATATTGATTCCGCCAGTGTGACGCCTT
>JAQOOF010000627.1:0-5000 GCA_029931835.1 Etheostoma nigrum | reverse complement strand
TGTTGATTTGGGTTATTACCGGTCCTTTCCGGCCCTGACTCGCCCAGTGGGTCTGGTTTCAGACTGGTTTGAGCTAACCTTACCAGCTGGACCTGACTAGTTTAACTCGGGTTCACGGTATCTGCGCTAACTGACGTAACTAACCGGGTTTGCTGCACGTGGAGCTGGGAGTCGGGCGAACAGGAGCCCGACTTGGTTTTAAAACCGTGAAACACAAACTCCAGCTGTCTGATCTTGTAGTTTTTACTCCACTGCATATACCTGACAGCTTTAGTTACTTTTCAGACCAGTTTAGCATAAGGGGACCAGATCTCTCAGACTAAATCCGGGGACATTTTCAGCTCAGAAGCTACCTCCAAATACCAAATACCAAATACCTCCAAAACACGTCATGTTTTTAATTTTTGTCAAACTTAAAACGGGGACACTAGACCTAGAGCTGAGTATCAGATACAATATAAACTATTGAGGAAAGATTTTCCTTTGACATTGATGCAGTATGAAACGAGATCGCTGCAGTCGGCAGCAGAGAAACAAGCTACAATGGAAGCTAATGGGATAATTGTCCAGCTTGTATTTACGTTCATAAAGTGCTCGTTTTGCTGCTGACAGACTCAGATTAATATTCTAAGTGTCTGATAACATTATGGAAAGGATTTCTAAGGAGGTCGACCTTTCTGTTAAAGATTAAGATCATTTTTAAAACATAAAAGTCCACCAGACTCCATGTAAATAATAACTACTTTTAGCGTGTATATAGCAGCATATCTCCACCAGACTCCATGTAAATAATCAGTGATTTTAGCATGTATAGAGCAGCATATCTCCACCAGACTCCATGTAAATAATAACTACTTTTAGCGTGTATAGAGCAGCATATCTCCACCAGACTCCATGTAAATAATAACTACTTTTAGCATGTATAGAGCAGCATATCTCCACCAGACTCCATGTAAATAATAACTACTTTTAGCGTGTATAGAGCAGCATATCTCCACCAGACTCCATGTAAATAATCACTACTTTTAGCGTGTATTGAGCAGCATATCTCCACCAGACTCCATGTAAATAATCACTACTTTTAGCGTGTATAGAGCAGCATATCTCCACCAGACTCCATGTAAACAATCACTACTTTTAGTGTGTATAGAGCAGCATATCTCCACCAGACTCCATGTAAATAATCAGTGATTTTAGCGTGTATAGAGCAGCATATCTCCACCAGACTCCATGTAAATAATCACTACTTTTAGCGTGTATAGAGCAGCATATCTCCACCAGACTCCATGTAAACAATCACTACTTTTAGTGTGTATAGAGCAGCATATCTCCACCAGACTCCATGTAAATAATCAGTGATTTTAGCGTGTATAGAGCAGCATATCTCCACCAGACTCCATGTAAATAATCAGTGATTTTAGCATGGTAAAATACGGCTTTCTAAAACATCTCTGAGCTCTGAGCAGCGCTGCTCAATCGGCTCCGTTTGGTCAGAGTTTTCTTTCTTTCATTCCAATTTCAGGTCTGTCAGTCACAGTGAAAACCGGGGACATTTCCGGGGACAGATCCAGCCGGGGACAGGTCACCAAAACGGGGACTGTCCCCGGAAACCGGGGACGTCTGGTCACCCTAGTTTAACCCCCTCCCTGTCCAGTGAAAACTATCTCCAGATGTCTTGATGTTGGATTCTTTCCTTTCAGTTCTCCTTCTTAAGATAAATAAAGTCTTTTTAAAAGCCTCTTGGAGCCTTTTGCAAAGCTGAAGACACGTTTCGGACACTGGTATGAATGCAGGACTTTTAACTTGTAACAGAGTATGTTAACAGTGTGGTATTAGTACTTTTACTGCAGTAAAGGATCTGAATACTTCTTTCACTAGCTGCAATACAGCTGTACATTTCACACTGAAGCCCAGGCGGATGTGTACAGCACCTGTGATTGAAGTATTTGGTATTAATAAGTTCGGTAGTATTTTGTGGAGAGAAAAGTGTGCATCTGTGGCGACAGGAAGACATTAGAGTGCAAATTGTAATTTCCCCATGCAAGATTAATAAAGTATACATTATTATTATCATTTTAGATTCTTCTCTTCACCTCCAGGTCTAACAACAGTTTGTTTCCCAAACTCCAGTTAACTGTAACTGGAACCATTCTTTGTGGATTTCTTTTTGCACTTGGAGGCAGCGTCATTTCCCAAAGAGAGAGAAAAGAGACGGAGGGACTGAGGAAACAGTCGGCTGTTCCTCAAACTCACCAGTTCAGTCCTTGTGTTTGGTGTTTTAAAACCGTAATAATAACTACTTTTAGCATGTATAGAGCAGCATATCTCCACCAGACTCCATGTAAATAATAACTACTTTTAGCGTGTATAGAGCAGCATATCTCCACCAGACTCCATGTAAATAATCACTACTTTTAGCGTGTATTGAGCAGCATATCTCCACCAGACTCCATGTAAATAATCACTACTTTTAGCGTGTATAGAGCAGCATATCTCCACCAGACTCCATGTAAACAATCACTACTTTTAGTGTGTATAGAGCAGCATATCTCCACCAGACTCCATGTAAATAATCACTACTTTTAGCGTGTATAGAGCAGCATATCTCCACCAGACTCCATGTAAACAATCACTACTTTTAGTGTGTATAGAGCAGCATATCTCCACCAGACTCCATGTAAATAATCAGTGATTTTAGCGTGTATAGAGCAGCATATCTCCACCAGACTCCATGTAAATAATCAGTGATTTTAGCATGGTAAAATACGGCTTTCTAAAACATCTCTGAGCTCTGAGCAGCGCTGCTCAATCGGCTCCGTTTGGTCAGAGTTTTCTTTCTTTCATTCCAATTTCAGGTCTGTCAGTCACAGTGAAAACCGGGGACATTTCCGGGGACAGATCCAGCCGGGGACAGGTCACCAAAACGGGGACTGTCCCCGGAAACCGGGGACGTCTGGTCACCCTAGTTTAACCCCCTCCCTGTCCAGTGAAAACTATCTCCAGATGTCTTGATGTTGGATTCTTTCCTTTCAGTTCTCCTTCTTAAGATAAATAAAGTCTTTTTAAAAGCCTCTTGGAGCCTTTTGCAAAGCTGAAGACACGTTTCGGACACTGGTATGAATGCAGGACTTTTAACTTGTAACAGAGTATGTTAACAGTGTGGTATTAGTACTTTTACTGCAGTAAAGGATCTGAATACTTCTTTCACTAGCTGCAATACAGCTGTACATTTCACACTGAAGCCCAGGCGGATGTGTACAGCACCTGTGATTGAAGTATTTGGTATTAATAAGTTCGGTAGTATTTTGTGGAGAGAGAAGTGTGCATCTGTGGCGACAGGAAGACATTAGAGTGCAAATTGTAATTTCCCCATGCAAGATTAATAAAGTATACATTATTATTATCATTTTAGATTCTTCTCTTCACCTCCAGGTCTAACAACAGTTTGTTTCCCAAACTCCAGTTAACTGTAACTGGAACCATTCTTTGTGGATTTCTTTTTGTACTTGGAGGCAGCGTCATTTCCCAAAGAGAGAGAAAAGAGACGGAGGGACTGAGGAAACAGTCGGCTGTTCCTCAAACTCACCAGTTCAGTCCTTGTGTTTGGTGTTTTAAAACCTTGTGGCAGCAATAGAGGCAGTGATGGTTCCTCTACAGGACTCACCATCTTTAAACAGACTAACAAATCTGGTTGCTGTCCGGTTGCTTTGAACTAATCAAGTTACAACTGCAAACAGCTCAATGTCCTTCCTATCCGTTGTATTTCTATGACTTCATTAAGTGTATATGTGTTTTTGTCTCCATGCAGAAGACTTATGAGGTCCTGCTAGCAGTGCAAGATGTTCAACAAGTCATTTGGAACTCCCTTCGGTGGAGGGACAGGGGGGTTTGGCACAGCATCGACCTTCGGACAGCAAAGTAAGTCGTCTTATTTACTCGTTTGATTCATTAAAACTCTGGGAGTCCGGAGAACATCTTGGCTAGGGCTGCGTAATAATCAGAACTTGGAGTTACTGACTTCATTATTCTCTTAAGGCCCAGATATTCTAGATTTTTAACCAGGTGTACACGTAGAGAAGAGGCAGCAAGAGCGGTATTAATTACATACTTACCTGCGTACCCTGCGTGTACCTGGAGGATTAAACGGGTATCCACTAGGGGGCGGATCAGGGCCGTATCATCGCCGGGTGCTGACCTGCCCGTCGGATGATACGCTGATATAAATAAATATGTGATAAACTCTTTAAAAAGATCTTGACAAAGTAACAGACTAAGACTTTGATCCAGTCTGAGAATGTCAGTATATGACTGAAGTTGCAGCCGGGGACTGGAACACACCAGCCTGTGTCATATCCTCCTCTCCTCTCATGAACTGCAGACGCAGGTTTTGGGGCGACGGGAGGCTTTGGGACGACGGCGTTCGGAGCCACTGCCAACACCGGAGGACTGTTTGGAGCCACACAGAATAAGCCTGGTATGTTAGCACCATGCATGTTGTACATTATGAATACCAACTCCTGCCTTCTAACAGGAGATTTAGAGTCCCTTCATTTTGACAGTCTGTCCTGTTGCTAAACATCAGTTTGCTGCCGATAAAGATCTGGTGCCCATGGCTGTTTGTCTTCATCGTTCTACTATATGTGTAATTGTTGTGTATTTAGCTTTCTGTTTCTCCTTTTTGAGCGGAGCTGCTCGGCAATGCAAAATCAATTTCAGTGTAAACAGACACCAGAGTTGTATTAAAGGAAAAAGCCGTACACAGATCATATTGTTTGGTTGTTCCCTGTCTCAGGTCGCACTTCCTGTGTGGTGAAATGGGGTTTTACCTGCTGAGACAAATCATTTATTGTTCTTTATTCAAACAACAAGTAGTAACTTACTGTAGCTGATATGTTCAGTTAACTTTGCTACGAGCTGATTGGCCGATAAAACAGGTGACGTGCCTTAATTTCTACTAACTGGTGATTTGACCGACCAGAATCAGGTGGCTTGTGTCGAGC
>JAQOOF010000626.1:0-21594 GCA_029931835.1 Etheostoma nigrum | reverse complement strand
TACCGTCATGTCTGCTTTCTGGGGTCTCTATCTCCCTCACGGATGGATTTTGGTAATGTGATGGTCCAGTGTTGTGTCAGCCGAGCAGTAGAAGGCCACTAGCGGCCCTTTAAAAGGTGAGTTTGCTTACCTGTCATGATCCTCAAAGCCTGTGAAAATAAGAATCTACAAGTATTTAACTAAGCTTAATTTTACCAGAGATTCTCTGGCCTAAACCTTATATAGGAGGCCTTTTGACCCGAACTCAATTGAGGGTCTGCAACTAACTGGGGGGTTGCCTGTCTTTGACATAATTGTCTGAATCTCTGGTTATGGTGGGAGCAGGGATGCAGCTTTAGTATCTTATAAGATTAGAACACTGCTGCAAACCTACATTCCAGTAAATATGCACTTTTGTGACGTTTTACTGAAGAGATTAAACTTTTCCAGGCCTTTTGGTTCTCTGGCATGTTTGCTAGAAACTCTATTTTTTGAATTTAGTAACTGGATGCAGCTTTATTTAAGAAAGAGCACTTTTGTGACTTTCAAGTTTCATCTTCATGATATGTATCTAATATTATTAGAACACTGCTGTTAATCCATATAATTATGCACACATAAAAGTTCACGTCAGTGGCTTTTATTTTGAAGTGGCCTCGGGGCACTGAAGTTTTATTGTGGGACCGGAACTTCCTGTTGTCCATATTATTGCCGCTAGTTTTGCTTCTTGCCACACTGCTTGAGATGTATGACCGAGACACACTGTGAGTAGAATGACGCCTGAGGAAGACCTGTTATACGGTCGAAACGTAGCGTAATAAACCAGTTAACTACTCAAATACCATCACGTTTGCTCTTTTGAGTCATTTTCAAAGTTTTTTTGTGACTAGAAAGACTTTATATCAAGATGTGAAAAATCGCGGCGAAAAAAGATGGCGCCTGAGCAAAAACATGGCGGCCAGATGTCCTCCGGCCGGAGCAGACGGTATGACTCCATTGATCTACCGGTAAGACACTTTTTGCCACATAATGAGGGCGCCCGACCACGCGGAGACCGGCTGGTTTCCGTGATGAGTGTGTGCAGACGCGCCCAGGGCCGCCGCCATGATGACCGCCGCCGCCGCCGCCGCCGCCGCGGCCCGCAGCAGAGTCACAGCCGTGACCCACAGCAGGGCCCCGACCCACAGCAGGGCCGCTCCGCCCTCCAGCAGCAGGCCGAGGCCCACACCAGCAGCGACTCCTGCGGAGGTAGGAGGCCAGCGGGGCTTACAGCCTTCAAGCCCCGCCATGGATAGAGAGCTGGAGCCAGAACTTTGTCCCATGCCAGAGATGAGAAACTGATCCTGGACTACGGAAAGGGTGTGGTACACAGAGGTCCCACCAACATGGGACACCAATTTCTGTTAAGGGGTTATTTTGAGGTTATTATAATGCAAAAAAGCATATATAGATGTGTATTAATTTATACATATACAAAGGTTAAATAACATTTAATTTTTCATATCAATAATATGATACTTACCTGTGTTAACTTCTACATGGAGGATATATTTATGTTGGGAGGATTATTGAGTCACAATTTGGTACGGTAGGGATTTACATGCAGTCTGATAAGCAAGTTTTTGCACATTATTGAACCCTAATTTCTTACCCTGACCCTAATTTCTAGCCCTAAACACAACCATTAATCCCACACCTAATTTCAACCACACCTAATCATAACCATTTCATCCCATAACAGCATGATACAGCACAGTATATGCATTTATAATACAATACTTACCTGTATATCACAAGAACATAATATGGTCATAACACAGTTACACAGGGGTTTTACTCAATAACTTTATTTACATGCCGTGTGGGGATATATATGCTTTTCAAATGATGATCTTGCAGGATTGTGCTACTTTATTATTTTTTAATATTGGGCACTGTTTGTTCCTGTAGAACAACTAGTTCAAGTCATAGTTTTGACACACATTTAAATATATAATAAGTTCAGAATGTAATTAGAAGGCTTATTAAGCCCAGGTTTCCATCTGTGTGGGGGGGTGGGGTCCTTGGGATTAGCAGCCATGTTCTGGTTAGTGCATCAAGTGCATTATAAGTCCACAACTGTGGCATATGTCACTTTCATTTTTCCCTTCCCTAACCTTGCCCGTACCGTCATGTCTGCTTTCTGGGGTCTCTATCTCCCTCACGGATGGATTTTGGTAATGTGATGGTCCAGTGTTGTGTCAGCCGAGCAGTAGAAGGCCACTAGCGGCCCTTTAAAAGGTGAGTTTGCTTACCTGTCATGATCCTCAAAGCCTGTGAAAATAAGAATCTACAAGTATTTAACTAAGCTTAATTTTACCAGAGATTCTCTGGCCTAAACCTTATATAGGAGGCCTTTTGACCCGAACTCAATTGAGGGTCTGCAACTAACTGGGGGGTTGCCTGTCTTTGACATAATTGTCTGAATCTCTGGTTATGGTGGGAGCAGGGATGCAGCTTTAGTATCTTATAAGATTAGAACACTGCTGCAAACCTACATTCCAGTAAATATGCACTTTTGTGACGTTTTACTGAAGAGATTAAACTTTTCCAGGCCTTTTGGTTCTCTGGCATGTTTGCTAGAAACTCTATTTTTTGAATTTAGTAACTGGATGCAGCTTTATTTAAGAAAGAGCACTTTTGTGACTTTCAAGTTTCATCTTCATGATATGTATCTAATATTATTAGAACACTGCTGTTAATCCATATAATTATGCACACATAAAAGTTCACGTCAGTGGCTTTTATTTTGAAGTGGCCTCGGGGCACTGAAGTTTTATTGTGGGACCGGAACTTCCTGTTGTCCATATTATTGCCGCTAGTTTTGCTTCTTGCCACACTGCTTGAGATGTATGACCGAGACACACTGTGAGTAGAATGACGCCTGAGGAAGACCTGTTATACGGTCGAAACGTAGCGTAATAAACCAGTTAACTACTCAAATACCATCACGTTTGCTCTTTTGAGTCATTTTCAAAGTTTTTTTGTGACTAGAAAGACTTTATATCAAGATGTGAAAAATCGCGGCGAAAAAAGATGGCGCCTGAGCAAAAACATGGCGGCCAGATGTCCTCCGGCCGGAGCAGACGGTATGACTCCATTGATCTACCGGTAAGACACTTTTTGCCACATAATGAGGGCGCCCGACCACGCGGAGACCGGCTGGTTTCCGTGATGAGTGTGTGCAGACGCGCCCAGGGCCGCCGCCATGATGACCGCCGCCGCCGCCGCCGCCGCCGCGGCCCGCAGCAGAGTCACAGCCGTGACCCACAGCAGGGCCCCGACCCACAGCAGGGCCGCTCCGCCCTCCAGCAGCAGGCCGAGGCCCACACCAGCAGCGACTCCTGCGGAGGTAGGAGGCCAGCGGGGCTTACAGCCTTCAAGCCCCGCCATGGATAGAGAGCTGGAGCCAGAACTTTGTCCCATGCCAGAGATGAGAAACTGATCCTGGACTACGGAAAGGGTGTGGTACACAGAGGTCCCACCAACATGGGACACCAATTTCTGTTAAGGGGTTATTTTGAGGTTATTATAATGCAAAAAAGCATATATAGATGTGTATTAATTTATACATATACAAAGGTTAAATAACATTTAATTTTTCATATCAATAATATGATACTTACCTGTGTTAACTTCTACATGGAGGATATATTTATGTTGGGAGGATTATTGAGTCACAATTTGGTACGGTAGGGATTTACATGCAGTCTGATAAGCAAGTTTTTGCACATTATTGAACCCTAATTTCTTACCCTGACCCTAATTTCTAGCCCTAAACACAACCATTAATCCCACACCTAATTTCAACCACACCTAATCATAACCATTTCATCCCATAACAGCATGATACAGCACAGTATATGCATTTATAATACAATACTTACCTGTATATCACAAGAACATAATATGGTCATAACACAGTTACACAGGGGTTTTACTCAATAACTTTATTTACATGCCGTGTGGGGATATATATGCTTTTCAAATGATGATCTTGCAGGATTGTGCTACTTTATTATTTTTTAATATTGGGCACTGTTTGTTCCTGTAGAACAACTAGTTCAAGTCATAGTTTTGACACACATTTAAATATATAATAAGTTCAGAATGTAATTAGAAGGCTTATTAAGCCCAGGTTTCCATCTGTGTGGGGGGGTGGGGTCCTTGGGATTAGCAGCCATGTTCTGGTTAGTGCATCAAGTGCATTATAAGTCCACAACTGTGGCATATGTCACTTTCATTTTTCCCTTCCCTAACCTTGCCCGTACCGTCATGTCTGCTTTCTGGGGTCTCTATCTCCCTCACGGATGGATTTTGGTAATGTGATGGTCCAGTGTTGTGTCAGCCGAGCAGTAGAAGGCCACTAGCGGCCCTTTAAAAGGTGAGTTTGCTTACCTGTCATGATCCTCAAAGCCTGTGAAAATAAGAATCTACAAGTATTTAACTAAGCTTAATTTTACCAGAGATTCTCTGGCCTAAACCTTATATAGGAGGCCTTTTGACCCGAACTCAATTGAGGGTCTGCAACTAACTGGGGGGTTGCCTGTCTTTGACATAATTGTCTGAATCTCTGGTTATGGTGGGAGCAGGGATGCAGCTTTAGTATCTTATAAGATTAGAACACTGCTGCAAACCTACATTCCAGTAAATATGCACTTTTGTGACGTTTTACTGAAGAGATTAAACTTTTCCAGGCCTTTTGGTTCTCTGGCATGTTTGCTAGAAACTCTATTTTTTGAATTTAGTAACTGGATGCAGCTTTATTTAAGAAAGAGCACTTTTGTGACTTTCAAGTTTCATCTTCATGATATGTATCTAATATTATTAGAACACTGCTGTTAATCCATATAATTATGCACACATAAAAGTTCACGTCAGTGGCTTTTATTTTGAAGTGGCCTCGGGGCACTGAAGTTTTATTGTGGGACCGGAACTTCCTGTTGTCCATATTATTGCCGCTAGTTTTGCTTCTTGCCACACTGCTTGAGATGTATGACCGAGACACACTGTGAGTAGAATGACGCCTGAGGAAGACCTGTTATACGGTCGAAACGTAGCGTAATAAACCAGTTAACTACTCAAATACCATCACGTTTGCTCTTTTGAGTCATTTTCAAAGTTTTTTTGTGACTAGAAAGACTTTATATCAAGATGTGAAAAATCGCGGCGAAAAAAGATGGCGCCTGAGCAAAAACATGGCGGCCAGATGTCCTCCGGCCGGAGCAGACGGTATGACTCCATTGATCTACCGGTAAGACACTTTTTGCCACATAATGAGGGCGCCCGACCACGCGGAGACCGGCTGGTTTCCGTGATGAGTGTGTGCAGACGCGCCCAGGGCCGCCGCCATGATGACCGCCGCCGCCGCCGCCGCCGCCGCGGCCCGCAGCAGAGTCACAGCCGTGACCCACAGCAGGGCCCCGACCCACAGCAGGGCCGCTCCGCCCTCCAGCAGCAGGCCGAGGCCCACACCAGCAGCGACTCCTGCGGAGGTAGGAGGCCAGCGGGGCTTACAGCCTTCAAGCCCCGCCATGGATAGAGAGCTGGAGCCAGAACTTTGTCCCATGCCAGAGATGAGAAACTGATCCTGGACTACGGAAAGGGTGTGGTACACAGAGGTCCCACCAACATGGGACACCAATTTCTGTTAAGGGGTTATTTTGAGGTTATTATAATGCAAAAAAGCATATATAGATGTGTATTAATTTATACATATACAAAGGTTAAATAACATTTAATTTTTCATATCAATAATATGATACTTACCTGTGTTAACTTCTACATGGAGGATATATTTATGTTGGGAGGATTATTGAGTCACAATTTGGTACGGTAGGGATTTACATGCAGTCTGATAAGCAAGTTTTTGCACATTATTGAACCCTAATTTCTTACCCTGACCCTAATTTCTAGCCCTAAACACAACCATTAATCCCACACCTAATTTCAACCACACCTAATCATAACCATTTCATCCCATAACAGCATGATACAGCACAGTATATGCATTTATAATACAATACTTACCTGTATATCACAAGAACATAATATGGTCATAACACAGTTACACAGGGGTTTTACTCAATAACTTTATTTACATGCCGTGTGGGGATATATATGCTTTTCAAATGATGATCTTGCAGGATTGTGCTACTTTATTATTTTTTAATATTGGGCACTGTTTGTTCCTGTAGAACAACTAGTTCAAGTCATAGTTTTGACACACATTTAAATATATAATAAGTTCAGAATGTAATTAGAAGGCTTATTAAGCCCAGGTTTCCATCTGTGTGGGGGGGTGGGGTCCTTGGGATTAGCAGCCATGTTCTGGTTAGTGCATCAAGTGCATTATAAGTCCACAACTGTGGCATATGTCACTTTCATTTTTCCCTTCCCTAACCTTGCCCGTACCGTCATGTCTGCTTTCTGGGGTCTCTATCTCCCTCACGGATGGATTTTGGTAATGTGATGGTCCAGTGTTGTGTCAGCCGAGCAGTAGAAGGCCACTAGCGGCCCTTTAAAAGGTGAGTTTGCTTACCTGTCATGATCCTCAAAGCCTGTGAAAATAAGAATCTACAAGTATTTAACTAAGCTTAATTTTACCAGAGATTCTCTGGCCTAAACCTTATATAGGAGGCCTTTTGACCCGAACTCAATTGAGGGTCTGCAACTAACTGGGGGGTTGCCTGTCTTTGACATAATTGTCTGAATCTCTGGTTATGGTGGGAGCAGGGATGCAGCTTTAGTATCTTATAAGATTAGAACACTGCTGCAAACCTACATTCCAGTAAATATGCACTTTTGTGACGTTTTACTGAAGAGATTAAACTTTTCCAGGCCTTTTGGTTCTCTGGCATGTTTGCTAGAAACTCTATTTTTTGAATTTAGTAACTGGATGCAGCTTTATTTAAGAAAGAGCACTTTTGTGACTTTCAAGTTTCATCTTCATGATATGTATCTAATATTATTAGAACACTGCTGTTAATCCATATAATTATGCACACATAAAAGTTCACGTCAGTGGCTTTTATTTTGAAGTGGCCTCGGGGCACTGAAGTTTTATTGTGGGACCGGAACTTCCTGTTGTCCATATTATTGCCGCTAGTTTTGCTTCTTGCCACACTGCTTGAGATGTATGACCGAGACACACTGTGAGTAGAATGACGCCTGAGGAAGACCTGTTATACGGTCGAAACGTAGCGTAATAAACCAGTTAACTACTCAAATACCATCACGTTTGCTCTTTTGAGTCATTTTCAAAGTTTTTTTGTGACTAGAAAGACTTTATATCAAGATGTGAAAAATCGCGGCGAAAAAAGATGGCGCCTGAGCAAAAACATGGCGGCCAGATGTCCTCCGGCCGGAGCAGACGGTATGACTCCATTGATCTACCGGTAAGACACTTTTTGCCACATAATGAGGGCGCCCGACCACGCGGAGACCGGCTGGTTTCCGTGATGAGTGTGTGCAGACGCGCCCAGGGCCGCCGCCATGATGACCGCCGCCGCCGCCGCCGCCGCCGCGGCCCGCAGCAGAGTCACAGCCGTGACCCACAGCAGGGCCCCGACCCACAGCAGGGCCGCTCCGCCCTCCAGCAGCAGGCCGAGGCCCACACCAGCAGCGACTCCTGCGGAGGTAGGAGGCCAGCGGGGCTTACAGCCTTCAAGCCCCGCCATGGATAGAGAGCTGGAGCCAGAACTTTGTCCCATGCCAGAGATGAGAAACTGATCCTGGACTACGGAAAGGGTGTGGTACACAGAGGTCCCACCAACATGGGACACCAATTTCTGTTAAGGGGTTATTTTGAGGTTATTATAATGCAAAAAAGCATATATAGATGTGTATTAATTTATACATATACAAAGGTTAAATAACATTTAATTTTTCATATCAATAATATGATACTTACCTGTGTTAACTTCTACATGGAGGATATATTTATGTTGGGAGGATTATTGAGTCACAATTTGGTACGGTAGGGATTTACATGCAGTCTGATAAGCAAGTTTTTGCACATTATTGAACCCTAATTTCTTACCCTGACCCTAATTTCTAGCCCTAAACACAACCATTAATCCCACACCTAATTTCAACCACACCTAATCATAACCATTTCATCCCATAACAGCATGATACAGCACAGTATATGCATTTATAATACAATACTTACCTGTATATCACAAGAACATAATATGGTCATAACACAGTTACACAGGGGTTTTACTCAATAACTTTATTTACATGCCGTGTGGGGATATATATGCTTTTCAAATGATGATCTTGCAGGATTGTGCTACTTTATTATTTTTTAATATTGGGCACTGTTTGTTCCTGTAGAACAACTAGTTCAAGTCATAGTTTTGACACACATTTAAATATATAATAAGTTCAGAATGTAATTAGAAGGCTTATTAAGCCCAGGTTTCCATCTGTGTGGGGGGGTGGGGTCCTTGGGATTAGCAGCCATGTTCTGGTTAGTGCATCAAGTGCATTATAAGTCCACAACTGTGGCATATGTCACTTTCATTTTTCCCTTCCCTAACCTTGCCCGTACCGTCATGTCTGCTTTCTGGGGTCTCTATCTCCCTCACGGATGGATTTTGGTAATGTGATGGTCCAGTGTTGTGTCAGCCGAGCAGTAGAAGGCCACTAGCGGCCCTTTAAAAGGTGAGTTTGCTTACCTGTCATGATCCTCAAAGCCTGTGAAAATAAGAATCTACAAGTATTTAACTAAGCTTAATTTTACCAGAGATTCTCTGGCCTAAACCTTATATAGGAGGCCTTTTGACCCGAACTCAATTGAGGGTCTGCAACTAACTGGGGGGTTGCCTGTCTTTGACATAATTGTCTGAATCTCTGGTTATGGTGGGAGCAGGGATGCAGCTTTAGTATCTTATAAGATTAGAACACTGCTGCAAACCTACATTCCAGTAAATATGCACTTTTGTGACGTTTTACTGAAGAGATTAAACTTTTCCAGGCCTTTTGGTTCTCTGGCATGTTTGCTAGAAACTCTATTTTTTGAATTTAGTAACTGGATGCAGCTTTATTTAAGAAAGAGCACTTTTGTGACTTTCAAGTTTCATCTTCATGATATGTATCTAATATTATTAGAACACTGCTGTTAATCCATATAATTATGCACACATAAAAGTTCACGTCAGTGGCTTTTATTTTGAAGTGGCCTCGGGGCACTGAAGTTTTATTGTGGGACCGGAACTTCCTGTTGTCCATATTATTGCCGCTAGTTTTGCTTCTTGCCACACTGCTTGAGATGTATGACCGAGACACACTGTGAGTAGAATGACGCCTGAGGAAGACCTGTTATACGGTCGAAACGTAGCGTAATAAACCAGTTAACTACTCAAATACCATCACGTTTGCTCTTTTGAGTCATTTTCAAAGTTTTTTTGTGACTAGAAAGACTTTATATCAAGATGTGAAAAATCGCGGCGAAAAAAGATGGCGCCTGAGCAAAAACATGGCGGCCAGATGTCCTCCGGCCGGAGCAGACGGTATGACTCCATTGATCTACCGGTAAGACACTTTTTGCCACATAATGAGGGCGCCCGACCACGCGGAGACCGGCTGGTTTCCGTGATGAGTGTGTGCAGACGCGCCCAGGGCCGCCGCCATGATGACCGCCGCCGCCGCCGCCGCCGCCGCGGCCCGCAGCAGAGTCACAGCCGTGACCCACAGCAGGGCCCCGACCCACAGCAGGGCCGCTCCGCCCTCCAGCAGCAGGCCGAGGCCCACACCAGCAGCGACTCCTGCGGAGGTAGGAGGCCAGCGGGGCTTACAGCCTTCAAGCCCCGCCATGGATAGAGAGCTGGAGCCAGAACTTTGTCCCATGCCAGAGATGAGAAACTGATCCTGGACTACGGAAAGGGTGTGGTACACAGAGGTCCCACCAACATGGGACACCAATTTCTGTTAAGGGGTTATTTTGAGGTTATTATAATGCAAAAAAGCATATATAGATGTGTATTAATTTATACATATACAAAGGTTAAATAACATTTAATTTTTCATATCAATAATATGATACTTACCTGTGTTAACTTCTACATGGAGGATATATTTATGTTGGGAGGATTATTGAGTCACAATTTGGTACGGTAGGGATTTACATGCAGTCTGATAAGCAAGTTTTTGCACATTATTGAACCCTAATTTCTTACCCTGACCCTAATTTCTAGCCCTAAACACAACCATTAATCCCACACCTAATTTCAACCACACCTAATCATAACCATTTCATCCCATAACAGCATGATACAGCACAGTATATGCATTTATAATACAATACTTACCTGTATATCACAAGAACATAATATGGTCATAACACAGTTACACAGGGGTTTTACTCAATAACTTTATTTACATGCCGTGTGGGGATATATATGCTTTTCAAATGATGATCTTGCAGGATTGTGCTACTTTATTATTTTTTAATATTGGGCACTGTTTGTTCCTGTAGAACAACTAGTTCAAGTCATAGTTTTGACACACATTTAAATATATAATAAGTTCAGAATGTAATTAGAAGGCTTATTAAGCCCAGGTTTCCATCTGTGTGGGGGGGTGGGGTCCTTGGGATTAGCAGCCATGTTCTGGTTAGTGCATCAAGTGCATTATAAGTCCACAACTGTGGCATATGTCACTTTCATTTTTCCCTTCCCTAACCTTGCCCGTACCGTCATGTCTGCTTTCTGGGGTCTCTATCTCCCTCACGGATGGATTTTGGTAATGTGATGGTCCAGTGTTGTGTCAGCCGAGCAGTAGAAGGCCACTAGCGGCCCTTTAAAAGGTGAGTTTGCTTACCTGTCATGATCCTCAAAGCCTGTGAAAATAAGAATCTACAAGTATTTAACTAAGCTTAATTTTACCAGAGATTCTCTGGCCTAAACCTTATATAGGAGGCCTTTTGACCCGAACTCAATTGAGGGTCTGCAACTAACTGGGGGGTTGCCTGTCTTTGACATAATTGTCTGAATCTCTGGTTATGGTGGGAGCAGGGATGCAGCTTTAGTATCTTATAAGATTAGAACACTGCTGCAAACCTACATTCCAGTAAATATGCACTTTTGTGACGTTTTACTGAAGAGATTAAACTTTTCCAGGCCTTTTGGTTCTCTGGCATGTTTGCTAGAAACTCTATTTTTTGAATTTAGTAACTGGATGCAGCTTTATTTAAGAAAGAGCACTTTTGTGACTTTCAAGTTTCATCTTCATGATATGTATCTAATATTATTAGAACACTGCTGTTAATCCATATAATTATGCACACATAAAAGTTCACGTCAGTGGCTTTTATTTTGAAGTGGCCTCGGGGCACTGAAGTTTTATTGTGGGACCGGAACTTCCTGTTGTCCATATTATTGCCGCTAGTTTTGCTTCTTGCCACACTGCTTGAGATGTATGACCGAGACACACTGTGAGTAGAATGACGCCTGAGGAAGACCTGTTATACGGTCGAAACGTAGCGTAATAAACCAGTTAACTACTCAAATACCATCACGTTTGCTCTTTTGAGTCATTTTCAAAGTTTTTTTGTGACTAGAAAGACTTTATATCAAGATGTGAAAAATCGCGGCGAAAAAAGATGGCGCCTGAGCAAAAACATGGCGGCCAGATGTCCTCCGGCCGGAGCAGACGGTATGACTCCATTGATCTACCGGTAAGACACTTTTTGCCACATAATGAGGGCGCCCGACCACGCGGAGACCGGCTGGTTTCCGTGATGAGTGTGTGCAGACGCGCCCAGGGCCGCCGCCATGATGACCGCCGCCGCCGCCGCCGCCGCCGCGGCCCGCAGCAGAGTCACAGCCGTGACCCACAGCAGGGCCCCGACCCACAGCAGGGCCGCTCCGCCCTCCAGCAGCAGGCCGAGGCCCACACCAGCAGCGACTCCTGCGGAGGTAGGAGGCCAGCGGGGCTTACAGCCTTCAAGCCCCGCCATGGATAGAGAGCTGGAGCCAGAACTTTGTCCCATGCCAGAGATGAGAAACTGATCCTGGACTACGGAAAGGGTGTGGTACACAGAGGTCCCACCAACATGGGACACCAATTTCTGTTAAGGGGTTATTTTGAGGTTATTATAATGCAAAAAAGCATATATAGATGTGTATTAATTTATACATATACAAAGGTTAAATAACATTTAATTTTTCATATCAATAATATGATACTTACCTGTGTTAACTTCTACATGGAGGATATATTTATGTTGGGAGGATTATTGAGTCACAATTTGGTACGGTAGGGATTTACATGCAGTCTGATAAGCAAGTTTTTGCACATTATTGAACCCTAATTTCTTACCCTGACCCTAATTTCTAGCCCTAAACACAACCATTAATCCCACACCTAATTTCAACCACACCTAATCATAACCATTTCATCCCATAACAGCATGATACAGCACAGTATATGCATTTATAATACAATACTTACCTGTATATCACAAGAACATAATATGGTCATAACACAGTTACACAGGGGTTTTACTCAATAACTTTATTTACATGCCGTGTGGGGATATATATGCTTTTCAAATGATGATCTTGCAGGATTGTGCTACTTTATTATTTTTTAATATTGGGCACTGTTTGTTCCTGTAGAACAACTAGTTCAAGTCATAGTTTTGACACACATTTAAATATATAATAAGTTCAGAATGTAATTAGAAGGCTTATTAAGCCCAGGTTTCCATCTGTGTGGGGGGGTGGGGTCCTTGGGATTAGCAGCCATGTTCTGGTTAGTGCATCAAGTGCATTATAAGTCCACAACTGTGGCATATGTCACTTTCATTTTTCCCTTCCCTAACCCCCCTAACCCTAACCCTAACCCTAACCCTAACCCTAACCCTAACCCTAACCCTAACCCTAACCCTAACCCTAACCCTAACCCTAACCCCCTAACCCTAACCCTAACCCTAACCCTAACCCCTAACCCTAACCCTAACCCCCTAACCCTAACCCTAACCCTAACTTCTCAATATATAGACCACAAACCGGCCAAAAATACGCAGTACAACACTTTTTACAAAAACCGGAAATTCATCTTTAACTCACACAGTCAGACTTCTCACCCTATTCTTCAATCCTACTCCCTCAACACCAGCAATACTGTTTACATCATCACATGCAACACTTGTAAGAAACATTACATAGGGGAAACACAACATACCATACTCATACGTCTCAAACAACATTTGTACAATATCAGGGAGGGTAAACTTACCACACCATTGGTCACACACTTTCAAGAACACTCCACCAACCATCTCATTATCTCCGGACTCGAGTCCAATGACCGCTGGACCGTGGGGCAAAGGAAAAGAGCAGAAAAAATCTGGATCCATCAGCTCAAAACAACTGTACCCACAGGCTTGAACGACCTATAGCCTCCCCAACCTCCAGAGGTCTTAATAAAAGTTTTTTTTTTTTTTTTTTTTTTTTTTTTCCCTTGGCACGGGATCGAACCCTGCTCTCCCAGGGCAGGAACCTCGGAGTTTCCCCTACCCTATTTTGTCTCCTTCCTTTTATATGTGCTCTGTTAATTTAATGTATATGTATATTTAAGCATGTTTTTTTATATATAAATTTTCTTATTGAAGTTTTTATCCATTAGATGTGTTTTGCATGCTTACTTCTCCTAGATATTAACCTTTTATAGCACTTATGGGATTTATTGTTCTTGCATGCTTTACATTAATTTAATTGTATTTATATGTTATGCATTTATTTATTTATTTATTCTCTACCCCAGTGTCACCTGGGGGTGTGGCATGATTTTATTAGAACCCTGATGTACTAAGCACTTTTATTTATATTATTGTACTTTTTTATGTGTGCATGACAATAATGTGTTACTCTAGGTTTTATCTAGGACCAGAGCACTTATTTTAGCTTTTCCTTTAGATCTTTTGTCACAGGGACATTCATAAAATAAAATCCCCTTTGCCCAAAAAAAAGGGGGAAAAAAAATTCTTTTTCCCCCCCTTCTTTTTTTTTTTTTTTTTTTTTTTTTTTTCTTCAATAAATACAAAAGCTCATAGTGCGCTTTGCACTGCCCTGCGGTCCAGTCCCTACACTACCGGTCCACCCGCCATATACAGACATACAACTTTTTCATTGAGACATTTCATAAAAACTTTCCACAACTCCATACTCTTTTTCAGATCAATAGGCCAGTGCCACAAAATTATAATCCTTACACCCTAACACCTAACCCTAACCCAACCCTAACCCTAACCCTAACCCTAACCCCCCAACCCCCTAACCCTAACCCTTTCAGGGCCTCTTGCCTAAACATAACCAGTGGACTGTGGATTTTTTCAGGTGAACCCCTGCCCAGATTTTGAGGCCCTAACCATAACCATTTGAGGAGAGTGCCTCAGTCTGGAGGTCTTGCCTAAACATAACCATTTTGTTTGTGGCATGCATGCAAACTTTCTTGCAAACCCCCCCCTAAAAAAAATTTAATTTAAATATTAAGGTCATTATTTGGACACTAACCTTTTTTATTATTCCCTATTTTAAAATAACTAAAAGGTTGAACTTAATTTGAGTGATCTTTGAAAATTGATAATTTTCAAGTATTATTTTATGACACTAATTTGTCAAATTATACTCCAACAGGCGGATTCCGCTTTAAAAATTTGAATGTAATCACTTATTTCTCCTACATACACACAATGACATTGATTGGAGCGATGTCATTGGCCCAGAGAGTCACATGCTTGGTACCTGGGTCCGGATGTTTTCTTCCGTTGGTTACTCTGTTCATTTGCCCGGGCCTTCTCATTCCGCCTTTGACAGTCTGTGTGAGAGAACAGAATTTTGAAAAGTTGAATTTCTTGAGCTTGAAAAAGGCATTGTTTTATGCCGAAACGCGTCGCTCAATAAAAATAAAATATTTTCGTTTTTTCACCATCACGTCTCCACATTTTTGTGAGATAGTTTTTATTTAAAAACAGTTATTTTTTATCACCTGGTTTCCTCCCCACGGAGAATGGCGAGCCAAGACTGGGACACGGGATGGCAGACGGTGAGTTATAAAAGGGGAAGAAAGAAGAATAAAACACAGAACCCCCCGTCCAGATATAACTCCACTTACCAACACCGCCAGTCTTCTCACAACCAGCCCACGTACGCTGACGCGGCACGGGGGAACCAGCACGGCAACTCCCGCCACTTCCAAAACGGCACCGGGAGGCCTAACTACAACAGGTATAACGGTAAGAATAATGCCGAATACCAGAACAATTTTAATAATACTCACCAGAAGAAGGGCTGGAACGAAAGCCACCCACAGAGCCGCCAACCTCAAAAGAATGGGTCCGGCCGCCGCGGAGCTCCGTGGCGCGGCAAACAGCGCCCGCAGCGGCAGCGGCAGCGGCAGCAGCGGCAGCAGCAGCGGCAGCGCCCACAACAGGACCAGCAACACAACCAGCAAACCCGGAGCTGGGGGGACGGGAACCGCCGTGGAGGGAGGTTTGTCCGACCCCATACAAATGAACAACAAACAGACAATGCTAATGATCCAGATTTTATCATTAGAACTAGAGTGATACACAGAATCATAAAAGCTGCACATCATTTGAACAATGTATCCTCTACTGAGACACCGCCGGCTATTGCCAAGATGACTCAGAACCTTATTGACGCCATAAAACCGGCAGACCCTAACCCCACAACACTCAGCATCATTGAGGGTAATGCTAGAAATTGGGAGTTCACAACCCTGCTTACCCTGAGGGACCATTATAAAGACAGCATTGAGAATAACTTCCAGATTCTGCAACAGCTTAGCATTGGTGATTGGAGGAGGAACTTTAAGATAGCAGCAGCCTGGTCCCGCAGCCATTTTGGCAGAAAGCTCTCACAGGAGATGTTGGACAATGTTTATGCCAAAATAGTTGCTGTCACACAACACAACTCACACCCACCTCAGCAGGAAGGAGACCGGTCCCAGACCACGCCAGTTGCAGGTGGAGCAGCAACCGCTGGGGCCCCTCCACATTCTCTCGCCCCTCCTCCTCCTCCTCCCCCTCCTCCTCCTCCTCCTCCTCCTCCTCCATCCACAGCTCCAGTAGCTCGACCTGCACGGAGGAGATTCCTGAGTGCACCCATGACAGAGATGTTGCAACAGAATCCTCCCATCCTTCCACCTCAGCCACAGCCGGGAGTCCCGCTGAGAATCACTCAGTGGGAGGCACTGAGAGCGGACTCTACACGGAGGACAGCAGAGGCCCAGACTACCTCCGGTGGACCGGTGCACAATAGCCACCCCACCACAGAGGCAGCACAGGAGCAGCCACAGGCTGAACTGGATGTGGAACTGATCTCCCTAAATGAAGAGCCCATCACCACGGCGTCTCCAGTCTCCCACCCACCCTCTCCTCCCTCCCCCTCCCCCCTCCTTCCCCTCCTCCCCCCGACCTTTCCCCCTCTTCCCCCATCCCCTCCTCTTTCTCCCCCACCTCTTCTCCCCTTCTCCCCAACCCACCTCCAGCCCTCTCGCCAGTGATCCAGGTCCAGGACAGGACACCACTCCAGCAGAGACCGGCACGCAGGCTCCCCAACCTGAAACAGACAGACAAAGAGGAGATCAGCTTAGCGGCGCTGAACTCACTGCTGCGGTCAGAACTGACCTCCTTACCCAGGGCTCAGGTACAAAGCACACTCTCTTTTGCCCCGCCCAAAACAGCACCGGTCTCAGTGGCCCCTGAGAACAGGCCCTTCAGGCACGAGCAGACCAACCAGAAAAAATCTGTCTGGTCACTGGAGCCAAAAAAACAGTGGCTCATTTTGGGAGACTCCAATCTGTCCAGAATGCCGTCCTTTGCCCTAGACAACCTGCAGGTTGACAGTTTCCCAGGGGCCACCTATGCCCACATGGAAGCCCTCTTGGCCAAAACACCTGTTTCCATGAGAGTTAAAAAAACAATTCTCTCCCTGGGCATTAACAATAGGGCACACAACCCTGAGACTGTGATCTTCCCACAGCTGAGAAAGGCTGTTAAAATGGCTGAAGTAGCCTTCCCCCTGTCACAGATCTTGGTGCCCCTTATCAATTTCTCCAGATCCCTCCCACCCACTGAACAGGCCAACCTGAGACTCCTCAACGAGCATATCCTGGCCAATTATGACTCCATCCCACAGCTGTCCAGAAACAGCTTCACGGTGGACAAGGACATGATCCACTGGTCGATGCAGACCGGAGAGCACATGCTGCAACACTGGGTCCAGCATTTAAACGAGTGAACCCTGTAAGTATAGAAAAAGAAACAGGGTTAAAAACTGTTGTTAATCTCTGTGAAACTTTCCAACTTACAGCAGCACAAACTGTGCTTTTAAACAAGGGGTTAACCTTCATTCCATCCCAACTTAGACAAAATCATAAGGAGCAAAAAGATCAAGTTAGGATGGATTTACAGGGTTATCATAGAAAATTAAAACTGTCTGTGTACTATGAGGGAAAACCTGACTCGAGGCAATTACCTTTTATCCCGAAGTCCACCTGGCTCCCTGCTGCCACACAGCTCCCACCTGAAGTTACCAAATTAACTCAATTAGACCTAGAACATCTCCAGCAAAACCACAGAATAGGCTGGACCAAAACTAATCTGACCAAGTATGAAATTGAGGCACTTCATCAACTGAGTAATAACAATGAGATTGTCATTAAACCGGCAGATAAAGGGAGCTCGGTTGTCCTCATGGACAGAAAGGATTACCTCTGGGAGGGATATAGGCAGCTTAATGACACCAATTATTATATTAAATTAAATAAACCTATATATAAAGATACAATACCTCTTGTAGAAAAGATTTTATTATCATTATATAATAAGAAATTCATAAATCTGAAACAAAAAACGTACCTCCAGGGGGATAAAGAGCCCAGACTGCGCCGATTTTACATGCTGCCAAAAATCCACAAAAGCAGGGAGTCCTGGAGCCTCCCATACTGCATTCCTCCAGGCCGTCCTATAGTCTCTGACTGTGAGAGTGAAACCTACTACACAGCAGAGTTTATAGATTTTTATTTAAAGCCCCTCTCAATGCTGCACCAGAGCTACATCAAGGATACATATGATTTTGTTGAGAAGATTAAAGGTATTACTTTACCATCCTCATCATTCCTATTTTCCCTTGATGTAGACAGCCTTTACACCAACATCCAGACACCTGAGGGTCTATTAGCGGTCAAACACGCCCTCCAAAAATACCCCAACAGTAAAAGGCCAGACAAAGAAATTCTTCAACTATTAGAACTTAATTTGACCAAAAATGATTTTGAATTTGATGGCCAATATTTTCTCCAGGTGAAAGGCATGGCTATGGGGAAGCGTTTTGCACCCTCATATGCCAATATATTTATGGCCGAGTGGGAGGACAGCGCCCTGGCGTCTTGCCAAAAGAGGCCGCTGCACTACTATCGTTATTTAGACGACATTTGGGGAGTTTGGCAGCATTCAAAGGAGGACTTTGAACACTTTATACGCACCTTAAACGGTCACAGGCAGTCAATCAGGGTCAAATCCACCATCAGTCCGGACTCCATTGACTTTTTGGACACGACCACATTCAAGGGAACAGATTTCCCGGTGACGCACAGGCTAGAAGTTAAAGTATTCTTTAAAGAGACAGACACGCATGCGCTGCTGTACAGGTCCAGCTACCACCCAAAACACACCTTTGCAGGACTGGTAAAGTCTCAATTGCTGAGATTTAAGAGAATCTGCACCAGAGCAGAAGATTTTAAGACTGCAGTTAAGATTTTATTTTCATCACTGCTAAATAGGGGTTACACATACACCATGCTGCGTCACTCTTTGAGAACTTTCACCCTAGTGAAACCTGTTTGTCTGGACCCAATTCTCCCTATCATCACCACCTACTCAATTGGCAATGTTAAACTCATCAAAGACTTAAAAAAGAATTTCATTTCGGCCGGTGGGAATAAAACTTTTTTAAAAGACTACAGATTAATTGCGGCATTTAGAAAGAACAAAAACCTGGGAGACATCTTAGTCAGAGCCAAATTGAGACCATTAAAAGAACCCAAGTCCAGGTCCAAATCTGACTTCTTCAGAAATTATAAAATGGTACAAAATCAAACTTCTAAAGAGGTATTTTTAACACAGAAAAACACCACTGTACATATGAAAAATGTGGTGTATCTGATCAGGTGTATAAAGTGCACCAAACAGTATGTGGGCCAGACGTGCAACACCATTCTCATCAGATTTACCCAACACAGGTACAACATTAATAGACAGAAAAACACAGACATTCCCCTAGTTCAGCACTTTATTGAACATGGTTGGCCCAGCCTCAGGGCCACCATCCTGGAGTCTGACCCAGCCTGGACGGTGCAGCAACGCACCAGGAGGGAGAAGGTCTGGATCTCCAGGCTGGGCACTCACCTCCCTAGGGGCCTGAACGAGAGATGAGGTAGTTGGGAATTAGCCTAGATCCAAGGTTTGTGCATTTAATTCTGCTGCCTTCGGCAGCAGAATTCAATTTCTTCTTCCCTAACCTGGTGACGCTGTCAGCTCGGCTGCGGCGAAGAGTTCGTCTCTACTTCTCCGGTTTATTCAATCTGCCCTGTAATACTGGTTAAAAAAGAGCCCATATCTAGAGGTGATATTAATAAAGATGGTGATAATCTGAGACGCTGTCAGTTTGGCTGCAGCGTAGACAAGTTCTCCATCCATCCATCCATCTTCATCCGCTTATCCGGAGTCGGGTCGCGGGGGCAGCAGCTCCAGTAAGGGACCCCAAACTTCCCTTTCCCGAGCCACATCAACCAGCTCCGACTGGGGGATCCCGAGGCGTTCCCAGGCCAGGTTGGAGATATAATCTCTCCACCTAGTCCTGGGTCTTCCCCGAGGCCTCCTCCCAGCTGGACGTGCCTGGAACACCTCCCTAGGGAGGCGCCCAGGAGGCATCCTTACCAGATGCCCGAACCACCTCAACTGGCTCCTTTCGACGCGAAGGAGCAGCGGCTCTACTCCGAGCTCCTCTCGGATGACTGAGCTTCTCACCCTATCTCTAAGGGAGACGCCAGCCACCCTCCTGAGGAAACCCATTTCGGCCGCTTGTACCCTGGATCTCGTTCTTTCGGTCATGACCCAGCCTTCATGACCATAGGTGAGGGTAGGAACGAAAATTGCCCGGTAGATCGAGAGCTTTGCCTTCTGGCTCAGCTCTCTTTTCGTCACAACGGTGCGATACACAGAATGTAATACCGCACCAGCTGCTCCGATTCTCCGACCAATCTCACGCTCCATGGTCCCCTCACTCGCGAACAAGACCCCAAGGTACTTAAACTCCTTCACTTGGGGTAAGGACTCACTCCCCACCTGAAGAAAACACTCCATCGGTTTCCTGCTGAGAACCATGGCCTCAGATTTAGAGGTGCTGATCCTCATCCCAGCCGCTTCACACTCGGCGGCGAACCGATCCAGTGAGTGCTGAAGGTCACAGGCCGATGATGCCATCAGGACCACATCATCTGCAAAAAGCAGCGATGAGATCCCGAGCCCACCAAACTGCAACCCCTCCCCGCCCCGACTACGCCTCGATATCCTGTCCATAAATATTACAAACAGGATTGGTGACAAAGCGCAGCCCTGGCGGAGGCCAACCCTCACCTGGAACGAGTCCGACTTACTGCCGAGAACCCGGACACAGCTCTCGCTTTGGTCATACAGAGATTGGATGGCCCTGAGAAGAGACCCCCTCACCCCATACTCCCGCAGCACCTCCCACAATTTCTCCCGGGGGACCCGGTCATACGCCTTCTCCAGATCCACAAAACACATGTAGACTGGTTGGGCATACTCCCATGCCCCCTCCAAGATCCTTGCGAGAGTGAAGATCTGATCCGTTGTTCCACGACAAGTTCTGTTTTTCCAATTATTCAAATCATCTTAAAACACTCTTTGGAAAAAAAACAATGCCTGAACCCAGACCTAAGAGGCAGATGAGTACAGAAGAGGACATTGTAGGAATGGTGAGCTGACTACTGACGTGCGCCGGCCCGCGCATTCACCTTTGGTCCCCTATCAAACTGCCCAGTCGTCGGACGACGCAGGGGGGATCATCGTATTTAACAACGCACCAGGAGGGAGAAGGTCTGGATCTCCAGGCTGGGCACTCACCTCCCCAGGGGCCTGAACGAGAGATGAGGTGGTTGGGAATTAGCCTAGATTCAAGGTTTGTGCATTTAATTCTGCTGCCTTCGGCAGCAGAATTCAATTTCTTCTTCCCTAACCCTTGGGGACTGTTATTGCCACTCTTAATTCTAACCCCAACCGGTCGTCAGACACTGCCTACCAAGAGCTTGGGCCTGGGTCTGGGTCTGTCCGAGGTTTCTACCCAAAGGGGAGTTTTTCCTTGCCACGGTCACACTGTTGCTTGCTCTGTAGGAAAATACTAGACCTGTTGGGTCCTTGTATGGAGTATGGTCTAGACCTACTCTATCTGTAAAGTGTCTTGAGATAACTCTTGTTATGAATTGATACTCTAAATAAAATTGAATTGAATTGAATTG
>JAQOOF010000625.1:0-21685 GCA_029931835.1 Etheostoma nigrum | reverse complement strand
CCTTAGTGGTCCCTAAAAAAACACCAATTTTGTGATGTTTTCTTTCCACTATAGTCTGAAAGAAGACACGTTATGGAAGCAAAACAGCCCTAAAACCTCCCACCTGCCGTGTCTGGCCATAATGCTAACTGCTCGTGTCGTTAACCAGCATGTGAGTTTGTCTTATGACAGCTGGACTTTGACTTTACATGTTGATTTAGTGCGACAGAACTTATCTATAGAAAGCAAACACAACAAAAACCTCCTCAACATTAACCCTTCCTCTCAACGAATCTTATCAGCTTTAAATATGGACGTGCTGCACAATTAAAAGATGATTTTAATTGCAGTCAGGTGACCCTGATTGGGAAAGTGGGAAGTAAACATTTAAGATAGTAGTTTATTATTATTAGTGAGATTGATAAAGTCTGGGGGAGTTTAGGTTTGAACAGAGAGACAGAAGATATCATCATATTACATTACATTATGTTTTCCTGGCAGATGGTTAGGGGATAACACAAGGGGGGCAGAAACCCTGTACTTCTGTACTAATCAATAGTAACATGTGCTGCAGATCAAAGACATCATGGACTCAGTGGGCTGTTGCATTGTGGGTCAGACCGAGACGCTGGTTCCCGCGGATCGGGTCCTGTACAGTGTGCGGGACGTCACCAGCACAGTGGACAGCTTACCGCTAATTGCTGGTAGAGAACTTGTATTACTGACATGACCTTAGAGTACTACAGTAGTTTAAAATTAATTCAAATGTGTGTGTGTGTGTGTGTGTGTGTGTGTGTGTGTGTGTGTGTGTGTGTGTGTGTGTGTGTGTGTGTGTGTGTGTGTGTGTGTGTGTGTGTGTGTGTGTGTGTGTGTGTGTGTGTGTGTGTCAGGCTCGATTATCTCAAAGAAAGGGGCCGAGTCTCTGTCTGCTCTGGTGCTGGATGTGAAGTTTGGACGAGCTGCTCTGTATAAAGACCTGGACAGCGCTAGAGAACTAGCACAGTTATTAGTAAGTTCATTAGAAGTATTAATATTAATGACGTCAGGATGTATTCGTTTACGGTGAAGCAAGCTGCCGTAGAAAAATAATGGACGCAGCGTCTGTGACCGTTGGTTTGTGGACTGCTGTTCCTAAGCCTTGAGTTTTAATTAAAATAATTTAATTTAAATGATTTAACTTAATTCATTCAATTTAAATAATTTTATTTAAATAATTTAACTTAATTCATTCAATTTAAATAATTTTATTTAAATAATTTTATTTCAATCATTTTTATTTCAATAATTAAATTAAATTTAAATAATAAAAATGTTAATCTGATTTAATTTAAATAATTAAATTAAATTTAAATAATAAAATTAAATTTAAATAATTCAATAACAAGTAGTTTAAATAATTTATTTAATTTAAATTTAAAATAATTTAATTCAATTTAACTTAATTTAAATAATTTAATTTAATTTATACTGTTTATTTCATCTTGGTATTTTGGAGCCAGTAGTGACCTATTTGGACAAAAAGCCCCCGTTGTGTATGGTTTCAGGGCAATGTGCTAAGCTAAAAGCTAAAGAAAGAAATTTTCAACCTTTCCGAAGCGAGTCCTCCAGTGGAGAACGTGAAACTTTGGAGCCGTGCATCTGCATGTACTGCAGAGCCGACTGAAAATCAGCAAACCTCCTCTTACGTTAGTAGCTAACGCTAACGCTAGCTTGGTCGGCAGAACGATAACGCTAGTGCTAACGCTAGCGCTAACTTGGTCGGCAGAACGATAACGCTAGCGCTCACGCTAGCGCTAGCTTGGTCGGCAGAACGATAACGCTAGTGCTAATGCTAGCGCTAACTTGGTCGGCAGAACGATAACGCTAGCGCTCACGCTAGCGCTAGCTTGGTCGGCAGAACGATAACGCTAGTGCTAATGCTAGCGCTAGCTTGGTCGGCAGAACGATAACGCTAGTGCTAATGCTAGCGCTAGCTTGGTTGGCAGAACGATAACGCTAGTGCTAATGCTAGCGCTAGCTTGGGAAAAATGAAATTGAAATTGGGAAAAATGTTAATTTGGAAAAAATGTTATAAATTGCAATATATCGCAGAATATTGCATAATGGTTAAAATCTTAATAATATCGTATTGTGGCATAAGTATCGCGATGATATCACGATACTTGAATTTAGTCGTAAGATTACTGGAAGATATCTTTTCTGCTTCACACTGTCCAAGAGAAACCCTTTAACCCTTGTGTTGTCCTCCATTCAACCATGCAAACTGAAAATCAACACTTTACTGACTTTTAATAATAAATACAATTTATTTATTTTTACGTTTAACGCTTCTTTTCACTACCGTGTATAAACCTAATTTATAGAAAATTAAACCTAATTCTTGAGTTACAAAAGCAGAAATTATGACCTATTTAGACTAATATTAAAGGAAGGATAATCACAGAAGGGTATATATATATATATATATATATATATATATATCAATGTTCAATCGGAATACTGTTTATAAACATTTCCACTTTTTTCCAAATGCTAAAAAAATGAAATAAACACCCTAAAATTCAATGAAAGTGGAGCTCCGATATTAATTAGGTAGTTAAAAAGAAACCCATATTTCTGATATAGAAATGTTGAAAACGGGTCAAATTTGACCCAAAGACAACACAAGGGTTAGCATGTTGTACTGCTGGTGATGATGACGACGTGGGGGGGGGGGGTGTTATTTCAGGTAAAGGTGGGGAACAGCCTGGGCATGCGGACGGGGGCGGCCCTCAGCTCTATGGACGGTCTGATTGGTCGCTGCGTGGGCAACAGTCTGGAGGTGATTGAGTGTCTGGAGACGCTGAAGGGGAACGGACCCGGCGACCTGATGGAGCTGGTCCAAACTCTGGGTAACAGCTTCGTTCTGTAGCTCATGGTTTGGATTAAAGTTACAGGAAACTCGATTTACTATCAAAATGTGGGACTCCGTGTGATATTTAACCCTTGTGTTGTCTTCACTTCCGGGACCCTCTTGTGTCCCTCGGGTCAAACTGACCCGGGACTTATTTGGGGTTTTAAAAACAATTCTGAAATAAGATTTTCCTTCATAATCTATTAACAAATATTGTTTTTATGTCATTTTCCAACAGCTGAGATAGCATCTATGTTTAGGGAATGCATCAGTCTCTACTAGAACACAATTAAACATGGAAGTGGGGTTAGTTTTTTGTCATAAGGTTATAATTAATGTTAAAAATCTACTATGTGATCATTACTATCTTGGAAAAAGTGGTCATATCCAGAATGACTTTCTGAATTGAGTCAGGAATACATGTTTATCACCGGAAATAAGGCATGGCCGTTGATTTTCAGGTAGAACAAAGGTAACTTGTACCATTTTTCTTCTTCAAAACAATTGAAATGGGTCAAATTGACCGAATACCATACAAGGGTTAAAGTTGCAGAAGACATCAAATAACGACTGAATAAATCACCAGATGTGAGGACGGCAAATCAATGAGGATTTGTGGAAAGGAAGGGAACTTTCTAACAACAGGTTGTTTCTCAACTGAATGCACCATTAGTTTAACGAGGTGCACATGAATGCATTACAAAGTCACATTGGAGTCCACATGATTTTTTCCTTTTTTAGGGGGGCTTTTTTCTTTGTTTACTTTTTAGTGGCAGTGGATAGACATGAAAGGGGGAGAGAGATGGAGGATGACGCGCAGCAAAGGGCCGCAGGTCGGATTTGAACCCGGGTCCCCTGCAGGACTCAACCTACATGGGGCGATGCTCTCACTGGGGGGGCTAGAGACCACCCTTTACCTTCATTTTTTTTCACATAACTCACTCACGGAGAAGGCAAATGTTGCCACAACAGATCTGGCAACTCGTCAACATTAGACACACATATTGGTCCGATTATTTATAAAGACATGCAAATTACGGGAGTTTCCCGGGAGAAATAACACACCGGGAGGGGTTCGGGAGATAGGGCTAAAAAACGAGGGGAAAACGGGGGTGTTGGCGGGATGCCCCCCCCCCGCCGGGTATGACGGGGGGATTTTAAGGAGAAACACGATTTTCATTTACACAAGTCATCGTTAACTAAACATTCGAGGTAATCTATAAAATCGATGACTCGCTCAGCCTTACATTCAAGTTGATCAAATTTGTTTGATATCAACCAAAAAAAAAAAGTATAATAATCATCCAGCCTAACACAAAGATATTAAATTTAAGTTCACAGAAGAGAAAAAAATGAGATAATCATCACAACCAAGAAACTGGAATCAGGAAATATTTCAGTGTCATTTTCATTATCATTTAATTTATTTTCTCACTCGAGTTATGACAATAGTGAATCAGCATGAAAGGGGCGCTATGCAGTTTTGGCCATTTCTCGCTTTTTGCTCGCAGGTTTCTCTATAGAGTCCCCCTACAGGTTTCTCTATAGAGCCCCCCTACAGGTTTCTCTATAGAGCCCCCCTACAGGTTTCTCTATAGAGCCCCCCTACAGGTTTCTCTATAGAGCCCCTCTACAGGTTTCTCTATAGAGCCCCCCTACAGGTTTCTCTATAGAGCCCCTCTACAGGTTTCTCTATAGAGCCCCCCTACAGGTTTCTCTATAGAGCCCCCTACAGGTTTCTCTATGAGCCCCCCTACAGGTTTCTCTATAGAGCCCCTCTACAGGTTTCTCTATAGAGCCCCCCTACAAGTTTCTCTATAGAGCCCCCTACAGGTTTCTCTATAGAGCCCCCCTACAGGTTTCTCTATAGAGCCCCTCTACAGGTTTCTCTATAGAGCCCCCCTACAGGTTTCTCTATAGAGCCCCCGTACAGGTTTCTCTATAGAGCCCCTCTACAGGTTTCTCTATAGAGCCCCCTACAGGTTTCTCTATAGAGCCCCTCTACAGGTTTCTCTATAGAGCCCCCTACAGGTTTCTCTATAGAGCCCCCGTACAGGTTTCTCTATAGAGCCCCTCTACAGGTTTCTCTATAGAGCCCCCCTACAGGTTTCTCTATAGAGCCCCTCTACAGGTTTCTCTATAGAGCCCCCCTACAGGTTTCTCTATAGAGCCCCCTACAGGTTTCTCTATAGAGCCCCCGTACAGGTTTCTCTATAGAGCCCCTCTACAGGTTTCTCTATAGAGCCCCCCTACAGGTTTCTCTATAGAGCCCCCCTACAGGTTTCTCTATAGAGCCCCCCTACAGGTTTCTCTATAGAGCCCCCCTACAGGTTTCTCTATAGAGCCCCTCTACAGGTTTCTCTATAGAGCCCCTCTCTACAGGTTTCTCTATAGAGCCCCTCTACAGGTTTCTCTATAGAGCCCCCCTACAGGTTTCTCTATAGAGCCCCCCTACAGGTTTCTCTATAGAGCCCCCCTACAGGTTTCTCTATAGAGCCCCTCTACAGGTTTCTCTATAGAGCCCCCTCCCCTACAGGTTTCTCTATAGAGTCCCGCTCCTACAGGTTTCTCTATAGAGTCCCGCTCCTACAGGTTTCTCTATAGAGTCCCCCTCCTACAGGTTTCTCTATAGAGCCCCCCTCCTACAGGTTTCTCTATAGAGCCCCCCTCCTACAGGTTTCTCTATAGAGCCCCCCCTACAGGTTTCTCTATAGAGCCCCCCTACAGGTTTCTCTATAGAGCCCCCCTACAGGTTTCTCTATAGAGCCCCCCTACAGGTTTCTCTATAGAGCCCCCCTACAGGTTTCTCTGTATTATTCTTTATTATGTTGATAATAATATTGGAGGGAAAGTGAAACCCAAAATGATTGTCTCTGTCATGCATAAGACCTTTTTTTCTGTCCTGGACTTGTTCTTGACTCAGACTCAAACCTTTTTGGACTCGGTCTTGACTTAAACTCAAACCTTTTTGGACTCGGTCTTGACTTAAACTCAAACCTTTTTGGACTCGGTCTTGACTTAAACTCAAACCTTTTTGGACTCGGTCTTAACTTAAACTCAAACCTTTTTGGACTCGGTCTTGACTCAGACTCAAACCTTTTTGGACTCGGTCTTGACTTAAACTCAAACCTTTTTGGACTCGGTCTTGACTTAAACTCAAACCTTTTTGGACTCGGTCTTGACTTAAACTCAAACCTTTTTGGACTCGGTCTTGACTTAAACTCAAACCTTTTTGGACTCGGTCTTAACTTAAACTCAAGCCTTTTTGGACTCGGTCTTGTCTCGGACTCGACTAGTCCTGGTCTTGGACTCGACTAAGGTGGTCTTGACCACAGCCCTGCCTAGTGTTGTCTTCCTGTTGAACATGCAACTCTATGTTTTTCTGTAGTGAAACGATCATCAATGATAATTTATTTTACTTGTGAAGAACGTTTATGTTTTTAACGATGTTGTTTCTGTAGGCGGCCTGTTGCTGAAGATGACTGGCTCGGTGTCTGACCTATCAGAGGGCAGAAAGAAGATTTCTGACTCTGTGATTGGTGGAGCTGCTCTGTCCAAGTTCCGGGCCATGATGGAGGCTCAGGGCGTGGGCAGGGAGGTTGCTCGGACGCTGTGCTCCCCCCACGCAGACTACCACAGCGTCCTGAGACCGTCGAAGCATCGGAGACAACTGGAGACGCCTGCAGATGGTAAACACATGAATGAATCCGAGGAGCTTTTATTCTGAAGTACGGAAGAGGATTAGGGCCACTGGTGAAAAATGTATGCGAGTTCTGACTTTTTTCTCAGAATTCTTACTTTTTAAAATTCTGAGATTAAAGTCAGAATTTTGAGATTAAAGTCAGAATTCTGACTTTAATCTCAAAATTCTGAGAAAAAAGTCACATAATTTTTTCACCAGTGGCCCTAATCCTCTTCCGTTCTGAAGGGCACACAGGTTGTGTGTGAAGTCAACATTATTAGCGAACCAGCGTTATCTTTGCTCCAAGGCCACAGAAACAATAGTTGAATCCTATTTATTAATTAGTTTTAATCATATTTCTATAACAAAACGTATGGTTTGAAGAGGTCTCACTCTCTTTTAATTACATGTTTTTTTTTCTACCCACTGCAGCTTTAATCATACATGGAGCCAGATTGTAGTTTATCCACAGCTTGCTTTAACACCTCTCTCTCTCTCTCTCTCTCTCTCTCTCTCTCTCTCTCTCTCTCTCTCTCTCTCTCTCCCTCCTCTGTCTCTCCCTCTCTCCCTCCCTCCCTCTCTCCCTCCCCTCTCTCTCTCTCTCTCCCTCCCTCTCTCTGTCTCTCCTCTCTCTCTCTCCCTCCTCTGTCTCTCCCTCTCTCTCTCCCTCCTCTGTCCCTCTCTCCCTCCCTCTCTCTCTCTCTCTCTCCCTCCTCTGTTTCTCCCTCTCTCCCTCCCCTCTCTCTCTCTCCCTCCCCTCCCTCCCTCTCTCTCTCTCCCTCCTCTGTCTCTCCCTCCCTCTCTCTCTCTCCCTCCTCTGTCTCTCCCTCTCTCCCTCCCCTCTCTCTCTCTCTCTCTCCCTCTCTCTCTCCCTCCCTCTCTCTCTCTCTCCCTCCTCTGTCTCTCCCTCTCTCTCTCTCTCCCTCCTCTGTCCCTCTCTCCCTCCCCTCTCTCTCTCTCCCTCTCTCCCTCCCTCCCTCTCTCTCTCTCCCTCCTCTGTCTCTCCCTCTCTCCCTCCCTCCCTCTCTCTCTCTCCCTCCTCTGTCTCTCCCTCTCTCTCTCTCTCTCCCTCCCTCCCTCTCTCTCTCTCCCTCCTCTGTCTCTCCCTCTCTCTCTCTCTCCCTCCCTCCCCCCTCCCCCTCCCTCCCTCTCTCCCTCCCTCTCTCTCTCTCCCTCCTCTGTCTCTCCCTCTCCCTCTCTCTCTCTCTCTCCCTCCTCTGTCCCTCTCTCCCTCCCCTCTCTCTCTCCCTCTCTCCCTCCCTCTCTCTCTCTCCCTCCTCTGTCTCTCCCTCTCCCTCTCTCTCTCTCTCTCCCTCCTCTGTCCCTCTCTCCCTCCCCTCTCTCTCTCTCTCTCTCTCCCTCCCTCTCTCTCTCTCTCTCTCCCTGCAGGTGACGTGGTGGATGTTGACGGTATGATTTTAGCTGAAGTTCTCCATAAATTGGGGGCGGGACGATCAAAGTCGGGAGAACCTGTCAATCACAGCGTAGGGGCCAAGCTACTGGTGTCGCTGGGTCAGCAGGTCAAGAAAGGTCAGAGGTCAATGATGACACTCATGTTACGGTTTATAACATGTTTACATGCTTTAATCTTAAAAAACATGATCTATCTATCTATCTTCCTAACCCTCGTGCTGTCCTCCCGGGTCAAAATTACACTCTTTTAGACACTGAGTGTGTTTTTTTTTTACATTTTTGTTGCTTATTTCAACAATTTTGCCACTTTTCTTCCATTAACAGCAGCATATTCACCACTATATTCATTTGCACTAGTTTTACACTTATTTTTTTGGAATTCATGATCAATAAACCTCATTTGTATGAAATTTATCAAATTTTTTTGTGTAAGAAAAAAAGCTGAAATTATGAATAATTTTGAGTAATGTGTTAAGATCAGAGGACAATAATCACAGCTCTGTCAACGTTTCGTCACGATAATGCTAAAAAATACCCCAAAGTCTATGAAAATAGAGATCTGATCCTTAGTTTCCTTTGTGAAGAGCGTCTACAGAACCATTCATGATATTTTCATGCAATTTGGATAAAGGAAACCCAAATTTATGATAAAGAAACGTCGAAAATGACCCGCGGACGCCAGGAGGGTTAATAATAAGTTCTCTGTTGACAGCATAAGGACATGTTGTCCTCATGTTGTCCTCGTGTTGTCCTCGTGTTGTCCTCGTGTTGTCCTCGTGTTGTCCTCGTGTTGTCCTCATGGTGTCCTCATGTTGTCCTCATGTTGTCCTCAGGTTGTCCTCATGTTATCATGTTGTCCTCATGTTGTCCTCATGTTGTTCTCATGTTGTCCTCATGTTGTCCTCATGGTGTCCTCATGTTGTCCTCATGTTGTCCTCATGGTGTCCTCATGTTGTCCTCATGTTGTCCTCAGGTTGTCCTCATGTTGTTCTCATGTTGTCCTCATGTTGTCCTCATGTTGTCCTCAGGTTGTCCTCAGGTAGTCCTCATGTTATCATGTTGTCCTCATGTTGTCCTCATGTTGTCCTCATGTTATCCTCATGTTGTCCTCATGTTGTCCTCATGTTGTCCTCATGTTGTTCTCATGTTGTCCTCATGTTGTCCTCATGGTGTCCTCATGTTGCCCTCATGTTGTCCTCAGGTTGTCCTCATGTTGTTCTCATGTTGTCCTCATGTTGTTCTCATGTTGCCCCCATGGTGTCCTCATGTTGTTCTCATGTTGTCCCCATGTTGTCCTCATGTTGTCCTCATGGTGTCCTCATGTTGCCCTCATGTTGTCCTCATGTTGTCCCCATGTTGTCCTCATGTTGTCCTCATGGTGTCCTCATGTTGCCCTCATGTTGTCCTCATGGTGTCCTCATGTTGCCCTCAGGTTGTCCTCATGTTGTTCTCATGTTGTTCTCATGTTGTCTTCATGTTGTCCTTGTGTTGTCCTCATGTTGTCCTCATGTTGTCCAATAAGGGACCTTTAAGTTCCTGATAGGATGTGTGATGTGTGTATTTCCAGGCGTCGCCTGGCTGGAGCTCCACTACGAGGACCCGGCTCCGACTGCAGACCAGATCAGTCGACTGCAGAGCGCTCTGACTCTGGGAACGCACGCACAACGAGACGCACAAACACACACTGTAGTGAAAGAACTATTAGTACCTCAGTAATGTTTTAACACGTAAGAACAAATCTGCAGCTGATTGGTTACAGCGTCTCTGGTTCTGGAAGTGTTATTCCCCCATTTAATAAATAATAATAATGATAATAATAATAATAATAATAATAATAATAATAATAATAATAATAATAAATACTGTTGATCCCCAGTGGGGAAATTACAATTAACACTCTGTTTTTACTAATCACTACACACAGGCCTGGTACACACACACACACACACACACTCAAGACCTATACATGCACAAATGGAGCGATGTCAGAGTGGGGGGGGGGGGTTCCAGTGCTGGACCAGCACCCTGAGCGGTTGGGGGAGGGGGGGTACGGTGCCTTGCTCAAGGGCACCTGGCAGTGCCCATTAGGTGAAGTGGCATCTCTCCAGCACCCGATCCAGACTTTGGTCCGTACGGGGACTTGAACCGACGACCCTCCGGTTCCCAACCCAACTCCCTGCGGACTGCCACCCCCCCCCCCCAGCATGTAGAGTTTTAAGGCTGGAGCCGAGCCAACCAGCTACGAGATGAGCCGTGACCATAAAACATGAGATTTGGCGCAAAATAACGTGAGACTTTGCTCCAAGAAGGAAAAGGAAGTCTCACCAGGTACAAGAACTCAGCATGGAGAACTGTGTTTGGGTTTTAACCCTCATGTTGTCCCCATGTTGTCCACATGTCCTTATGTTGTCTTCATGTTGTCCTAATGTTGTCCACATGTCCTTATGTTGTCCTCATGTTGTCCTCATGTTGTCCACATGTCCTCATGTTGTCCCCATGTTGTCATGTTGCCCTCATGTCCTCATGTTGTCCCCATGTTGTCCTCATGTTGTCTTCATGTTGCCCTCATGTCCTCATGTTGTCCTAATGTTTCCCTCATGTTGTCCTCATGTTGCCCTCATGTTGTCCCCATGTTGTCCTCATGTTGCCCTCATGTTGTCCTCATGTTGTCCCCATGTTGTCCTCATGTTGCCCTCATGTTGTCCTCATGTTGTCTTCATGTTGTCTTCATGTTGTCCTCATGTTGTCTTCATGTTGTCCTCATGTTGTCCTCATGTTGTCTTCATGTTGTCCTCATGTTGTCTTCATGTTGTCCTCATGGTGTCTTCATGTTGTCCTCATGGTGTCTTCATATTGTCCTCATGTTGCCCTCATGTTGTCCTCATGTTGTCCCCATGTTGTCCCCATGTTGCCCTCATGTTGTCCCCATGTTGTCCTCATGTTGTCTTCATGTTGTCCTCATGTTGTCTTCATGTTGTCCTCATGGTGTCTTCATGTTGTCCCCATGTTGTCCTCATGGTGTCTTCATGTTGACTTTATGTTGTCCTCATGTTGTCCTCAAGTTGTCTTCATGTTGTCTTCATGTTGTCCTCATGTTGCCCTAATTTTGTCCTCATGTTGCCCTCATGTTGTCTTCATGTTGTCCTCATGTTGTCCCCATGTTGTCCTCATGTTGTCTTCATGTTGACTTTATGTTGCCCTCATGTTGTCCTCATGTTGCCCTCATGTTGCCCTCATGTTGTCCCCATGTTGTCTTCATGTTGACTTTATGTTGTCCTCATGTTTCCCTCATGTTGTCCCCATGTTGTCCTAAAGTTGTCTTCATGTTGTCTTCATGTTGTCCTCGTGTTGCCCTAATGTTGTCCTCATGTTGCCCTCATGTTGTCTTCATGTTGTCCTCATGTTGTCCCCATGTTGTCCTCATGTTGTCTTCATGTTGACTTTATGTTGCCCTCATGTTGCCATCATGTTGTCCCCATGTTGCCCTCAAGTTGTCCTCATGTTGTCCTCATGTTGTCCCCATGTTGCCCTCATGTTGTCCTCATGTTGTCCCCATGTTGTCCTCATGTTGCCCTCATGTTGTCCTCATGTTGTCTTCATGTTGTCTTCATGTTGTCCTCATGTTGTCTTCATGTTGTCCTCATGTTGTCCTCATGTTGTCTTCATGTTGTCCTCATGTTGTCTTCATGTTGTCCTCATGGTGTCTTCATGTTGTCCTCATGGTGTCTTCATATTGTCCTCATGTTGCCCTCATGTTGTCCTCATGTTGTCCCCATGTTGTCCCCATGTTGCCCTCATGTTGTCCCCATGTTGTCCTCATGTTGTCTTCATGTTGTCCTCATGTTGTCTTCATGTTGTCCTCATGGTGTCTTCATGTTGTCCCCATGTTGTCCTCATGGTGTCTTCATGTTGACTTTATGTTGTCCTCATGTTGTCCTCAAGTTGTCTTCATGTTGTCTTCATGTTGTCCTCATGTTGCCCTAATTTTGTCCTCATGTTGCCCTCATGTTGTCTTCATGTTGTCCTCATGTTGTCCCCATGTTGTCCTCATGTTGTCTTCATGTTGACTTTATGTTGCCCTCATGTTGTCCTCATGTTGCCCTCATGTTGCCCTCATGTTGTCCCCATGTTGTCTTCATGTTGACTTTATGTTGTCCTCATGTTTCCCTCATGTTGTCCCCATGTTGTCCTAAAGTTGTCTTCATGTTGTCTTCATGTTGTCCCCATGTTGCCCTCAAGTTGTCCTCATGTTGTCCTCATGTTGTCCCCATGTTGCCCTCATGTTGTCCTCATGTTGTCCCCATGTTGTCCTCATGTTGCCCTCATGTTGTCCTCATGTTGTCTTCATGTTGTCTTCATGTTGTCCTCATGTTGCCTTCATGTTGTCTTCATGTTGTCCCCATGTTGTCCTCATGTTGTCCTCATGTTGTCTTCATGTTGTCCCCATGTTGTCCTCATGTTGTCTTCATGTTGACTTTATGTTGTCCTCATGTTGTCCTCATGTTGTCCCCATGTTGTCCTCAAGTTGTCTTCATGTTGTCTTCATGTTGTCCTCATGTTGCCCTCATGTTGTCTTCATGTTGTCCTCATGTTGTCCCCATGTTGTCCTCATGTTGTCTTCATGTTGACTTTATGTTGCCCTCATGTTGCCCTCATGTTGCCCTCATGTTGCCCTCATGTTGTCCCCATGTTGTCTTCATGTTGACTTTATGTTGTCCTCATGTTTCCCTCATGTTGTCCCCATGTTGTCCTCAAGTTGTCTTCATGTTGTCTTCATGTTGTCCTCATGTTGCCCTAATGTTGTCCTCATGTTGCCCTCATGTTGTCTTCATGTTGTCCTCATGTTGTCCCCATGTTGTCCTCATGTTGTCTTCATGTTGACTTTATGTTGCCCTCATGTTTCCCTCATGTTGTCCTCATGTTGCCCTCATGTTGTCCCCATGTTGTCCTCATGTTGTCCTCATGTTGTCCCCATGTTGCCCTAATGTTTCCCTCATGTTGTCCTCATGTTGTCTTCATGTTGTCCCCATGTTGTCTTCATGTTGCCCTCATGTTGTCCTCATGTTGTCTTCATGTTGTCCCCATGTTGTCTTCATGTTGCCCTCATGTTGTCCTCATGTTACCCTCATGTTGTCCCCATGTTGTCCTCATGTTGTCTTCATGCTGTCCCCATGTTGTCCTCATGTTGTCCCCATGTTGTCCCCATGTTGTCCCCATGTTGCCCTCATGTTGCCCTCATGTTGTCCTCATGTTGCCCTCATGTTGTCCTCATGTTTTCCCCATGTTGTCCTCATGTTGCCCTCATGTTGTCCTCATGTTTTCCCCATGTTGTCTTCATGTTGTCCTCATGTTGTCCCCATGTTGTCCTCATGTTGTCTTCATGTTGTCCCCATGTTGTCCTCATGTTGTCTTCATGGTGTCCTCATGTTGCCCCCATGTTGTCCCCATGTTGCCCTCATGTTGTCCTCATGTTTTCCCCATGTTGTCTTCATGTTGCCCTCATGTTGTCCTCATGTTGTCTTCATGTTGCCCTCATGTTGTCCTCATGTTGACACGACACACTGACTTTTTTTGACATACTATACTATAACTTTTTCATAACTTTTTGACATACTATACTATGACTTTTTTCATAACTTTTTCAACATACTATACTATGACTTTTTTCATAACTTTTTCAACATACTATACTATGACTTTTTTCGACATACTATACTATGACGTTTTTCATAACTTTTTTGACATACTATACTATGACTTTTTTCATAACTTTTTGACATACTATACTATGACTTTTTTCATACTATGACTTTTTTTGACATACTATACTATGACTTTTTTCATAACTTTTTGACATACTATACTATGACTTTTTTCATACTATGACTTTTTTTGACATACTATACTATGACTTTTTTCGACATACTATACTATGACTTTTTTCATAACTTTTTTGACATACTATACTATGACTTTTTCGACATACTATACTATGACTTTTTTTATAACATTTTGACATACTATACTATGACTTTTTCGACATACTATACTATGACTTTTTTTATAACATTTTGACATACTATACTATGACTTTTTCGACATACTATACTATGACTTTTTTTGACATACTATACTAAGCCATGTTGCCCTCATGTTGTCCCCATGTTGTCCTCATGTTGTCTTCATGTTGACTTTATGTTGTCCTCATGTTGTCCTCATGTTGTCCCCATGTTGTCCTCAAGTTGTCTTCATGTTGTCTTCATGTTGTCCTCATGTTGCCCTCATGTTGTCTTCATGTTGTCCTCATGTTGTCCCCATGTTGTCCTCATGTTGTCTTCATGTTGACTTTATGTTGCCCTCATGTTGTCCTCATGTTGCCCTCATGTTGCCCTCATGTTGTCCCCATGTTGTCTTCATGTTGACTTTATGTTGTCCTCATGTTTCCCTCATGTTGTCCCCATGTTGTCCTCAAGTTGTCTTCATGTTGTCTTCATGTTGTCCTCATGTTGCCCTAATGTTGTCCTCATGTTGCCCTCATGTTGTCTTCATGTTGTCCTCATGTTGTCCCCATGTTGTCCTCATGTTGTCTTCATGTTGACTTTATGTTGCCCTCATGTTTCCCTCATGTTGTCCTCATGTTGCCCTCATGTTGTCCCCATGTTGTCCTCATGTTGTCCTCATGTTGTCCCCATGTTGCCCTAATGTTTCCCTCATGTTGTCCTCATGTTGTCTTCATGTTGTCCCCATGTTGTCTTCATGTTGCCCTCATGTTGTCCTCATGTTGTCTTCATGTTGTCCCCATGTTGTCTTCATGTTGCCCTCATGTTGTCCTCATGTTACCCTCATGTTGTCCCCATGTTGTCCTCATGTTGTCTTCATGCTGTCCCCATGTTGTCCTCATGTTGTCCCCATGTTGTCCCCATGTTGTCCCCATGTTGCCCTCATGTTGCCCTCATGTTGTCCTCATGTTGCCCTCATGTTGTCCTCATGTTTTCCCCATGTTGTCCCCATGTTGCCCTCATGTTGTCCTCATGTTTTCCCCATGTTGTCTTCATGTTGTCCTCATGTTGTCCCCATGTTGTCCTCATGTTGTCTTCATGTTGTCCCCATGTTGTCCTCATGTTGTCTTCATGGTGTCCTCATGTTGCCCCCATGTTGTCCCCATGTTGCCCTCATGTTGTCCTCATGTTTTCCCCATGTTGTCTTCATGTTGCCCTCATGTTGTCCTCATGTTGTCTTCATGTTGCCCTCATGTTGTCCTCATGTTGACACGACACACTGACTTTTTTTGACATACTATACTATAACTTTTTCATAACTTTTTGACATACTATACTATGACTTTTTTCATAACTTTTTCAACATACTATACTATGACTTTTTTCGACATACTATACTATGACGTTTTTCATAACTTTTTTGACATACTATACTATGACTTTTTTCATAACTTTTTGACATACTATACTATGACTTTTTTCATACTATGACTTTTTTTGACATACTATACTATGACTTTTTTCATAACTTTTTGACATACTATACTATGACTTTTTTCATACTATGACTTTTTTTGACATACTATACTATGACTTTTTTCGACATACTATACTATGACTTTTTTCATAACTTTTTTGACATACTATACTATGACTTTTTCGACATACTATACTATGACTTTTTTTATAACATTTTGACATACTATACTATGACTTTTTTCGACATACTATACTATGACTTTTTTTGACATACTATACTAAGCCATGTTGCCCTCATGTTGTCTTCATGTTGTCTTCATGTTGCCATCATGTTGTCCTCATGTTGTCTTCATGTTGTCCTCATGATGCCCTCATGTTGTCCCCATGTTGTCCTCATGTTGCCCTCATGTTGTCCTCATGTTGTCTTCATGTTGTCCCCATGTTGCCCTCATGTTGTCCCCATGTTGCCCCCATGTTGCCCCCATATTGCCTTAATGTTGTCCTCATGTTGTCCTCATGTTGTCCTCATGTTGTCTTCATGTTGTCCTCATGATGCCCTCATGATGCCCTCATGTTGTCCTCATGTTGTCCTCATGTTGTCTTCATGTTGTCCTCATGTTGTCCTCATGATGCCCTCATGTTGTCCCCATGTTGTCCTCATGTTGTCCCCATGTTGTCCCCACGATGTCCCCATGTTGTCCCCATGTTGCCCTCATGTTGCCCTCATGTTGTCCTCATGTTGTCCTCATGTTGTCCCCATGTTGTCTTCATGTTGACTTTATGTTGTCCTCATGTTGTCTTCATGTTGTCCTCATGTTGCCCTAATGTTGTCCTCATGTTGCCCTCATGTTGTCCTCATGTTGTCCCCATGTTGTCCTCATGTTGTCTTCATGTTGACTTTATGTTGCCCTCATGTTTCCCTCATGTTGTCCTCATGTTGCCCTCATGTTGCCCTCATGTTGTCCCCATGTTGCCCTCATGTTGTCCCCATGTCGCCCCCATGTTGCCCTAATGTTTCCCTCATGTTGTCCCCATGTTGTCTTTATGTTGTACTCATGTTGTCCTCATGTTGTCCTCATCTTGTCTTCATGCTGTCCCCATGTGGTACTCATGTTGTCTTCATGTTGTCCCCATGTTGTCCCCATGTTGCCCTCATGTTGTCTTCATGTTGCCCTCATGTTGTCCTCATGTTGTCCCCATGTTGTCCTCATGTTGCCCTCATGTTGCCCTCATGTTGTCCCCATGTTGTCTTTATGTTGTACTCATGTTGTCCTCATGTTGTCTTCATGGTGTCCTCATGGTGTCCTCATGTTGCCCCCATGTTGTCCCCATGTTGCCCTCATGTTGTCCTCATGTTGTCCTCATGTTTTCCCCATGTTGTCTTCATGTTGTCCCCATGTTGTCCTCATGTTGCCCTCATGTTGTCTTTATGTTGCCCTCATGTTGTCCTCATGTTGACACGACACACTGACTTTTTTCAACATACTATACTATGACTTTTTTCATAACTTTTTGACATACTATACTATGACTTTTTTTATGAATTTTTCGACATACAATACTATGACTTTTTTTTGACATACTATACTAAGCCATGTTGCCCTAATGTTTCCCTCATGTTGTCCTCATGTTGTCTTCATGTTGTCCTCATGATGCCCTCATGTTGTCCCCATGTTGTCCTCATGTTGCCCTCATGTTGTCCTCATGTTGTCTTCATGTTGTCCCCATGTTGCCCTCATGTTGTCCCCATATTGCCCTAATGTTTCCCTCATGTTGCCTTAATGTTGTCCTCATGTTGTCCTCATATTGTCCTCATGTTGTCTTCATGTTGTCCTCATGATGCCCTCATGATGTCCTCATGATGCCCTCATGTTTCCCTCATGTTGTCCCCATGTTGTCTTCATATTGCCCTCATGTTGTCCTCATGTTGCCCTCATGTTGTCCCCATGTTGTCCTCATGTTGTCCTCATGTTGTCTTCATGGTCTCCTCATGTTGCCCTCATGTTGTCCCCATATTGTCCACACGATGTCCTCATGTTGTCCCCATGTTGTCCCCATGTTGCCCTCATGTTGCCCTAATGTTGTCCTCATGTTGCCCTCATGTTGTCTTCATGTTGTCCTCATGTTGTCCCCATGTTGTCCTCATGTTGTCTTCATGTTGACTTTATGTTGCCCTCATGTTTCCCTCATGTTGCCCTCATGTTGCCCTCATGTTGTCCCCATGTTGCCCTCAAGTTGTCCTCATGTTGTCCCCATGTTGTCCTCATGTTGTCTTCATGTTGCCCTCATGTTTCCCTCATGTTGTCCCCATGTTGTCCCCATGTTGCCCTCAAGTTGTCCTCATGTTGTCCTCATGTTGTCCATGTTGCCCTCATGTTGTCCTCATCTTGTCTTCATGCTGTCCCCATGTTGCCCTCAAGTTGTCTTCATGTTGTCCTCATGTTGCCCTAATGTTGCCCTCATGTTGTCTTCATGTTTCCCTCATGTTGCCCTCATGTTGCCCCCATGTTGCCCTCAAGTTGTCCTCATGTTGTCCTCATGTTGTCCCCATGTTGTCTTCATGTTGTCCCCATGTTGCCCCCATATTGCCCTAATGTTTCCCTCATGTTGCCTTAATGTTGTCCTCATGTTGTCCTCATGTTGTCTTCATGTTGTCCTCATGATGCCCTCATGTTTCCCTCATGTTGTCCTCATGTTGTCTTCATGTTGTCTTCATGGTGTCCTCATGTTGCCCTCATGTTGTCCCCATATTGTCCACACGATGTCCCCATGTTGTCCTCATGTTGTCTTCATGTTGACTGTATGTTGTCCTCATGTTTCCCTCATGTTGTCCTCATGTTGTCTTCATGTTGACTTTATGTTGCCCTCATGTTGCCCTCATGTTGTCCCCATGTTGCCCTCAAGTTGTCCTCATGTTGTCCCCATGTTGTCCTCATGTTGTCTTCATGTTGACTTTATGTTGCCCTCATGTTTCCCTCATGTTGTCCCCATGTTGTCCCCATGTTGCCCTCATCTTGTCTTCATGCTGTCCCCATGTTGTCCCCATGTTGCCCTCAAGTTGTCTTCATGTTGTCCTCATGTTGCCCTCATGTTGTCTTCATGTTTCCCTCATGTTGCCCTCAAGTTGTCCTCATGTTGTCCTCATGTTGTCCTCATGTTGTCTTCATGTTGTCCCCATGTTGCCCCCATATTGCCCTAATGTTTCCCTCATGTTGCCTTAATGTTGTCCTCATGTTGTCTTCATGTTGTCCTCATGATGCCCTCATGTTGTCCCCATGTTGTCCTCATGTTGTCTTCATGGTGTCCTCATGTTGCCTTCATGGTGTCCTCATGTTGACTGTATGTTGTCCTCAAGTTGTCCTCATGTTGTCTTCATGTTTCCCTCATGTTGTCCCCATGTTGTCTTTATGTTGTACTCATGTTGTCCCCATGTTGCCCTATATCAATGTTCTTTTTAATTCCCCAAAATAACATGATTGATTCCACCCAACGCTCTTTGCCAAGTAGGCCTACAAATCTCTATCACCAGAAACAGTGTGTGTGTGTGCGCGCGCCGGTTGGGGTTAAAATGAAGAGTGGCAATAACAGTCACAGTAAAATATAATTGAGCAGTGACTAGAAATAGTAGTTGTAGTGCGGGGCATAGCAGGGTGTAACGGGGCGAAGCGGGGCGTAGCAGGACCACGGCGACAGCTGCAACCAGGACTCTGGAGCCACCCTGATCCAAAGAGACATGTTTGAGGTACTTGTACTGTAGGTACTTCCATTTCATGCTAATAGATCGGAGTATTTCTTCGGGGGCTGTAAATTACAAACGCAGAGGTTTTGTCAAAAGGAGTAATGAAACTTTATTTAAACAATCTCAAAATCGGACAAAAACTGACTCTTCAAACCATAAAAAGTTAATCTAACAACAACAATTCTTTATTTATAAAAAATACAAACAGAAAAATGTCAGAGCGGGAGTCTTTTACTGGAAGAACGGCCACCGAGCTGTCGGGGTAAAACCCCGTTAACACTTATCAACAGCGGAGGCCTGCTGTCATCTGTTGCCATGGCGACAGAGAGAAGGGGGGGGGGGGGTTAGAGGCTAGTGGACGATGGAGTTCAGCGGCTCGGCTCTGATGTTTCCTAAATCCAGATTAGAGTCCGTGTCCTCGTCGATCTCCCCAATCACCGCCCTACACACACAAGATTATTAAAGAATAAAAGATTATTATTTTTATGAAATAGTAAATGTAAACTTGCCAAAAATATGGCTAGGGGGAGTTTGGGGGGGTAGGGTGGGTTAGGTTAGGGGGAGTTAGGGGGAGTTTGGGGGGGTAGGGTGGGTTAGGTTAGGGGTAGGGTGGGTTAGGTAAGGGGGAGTTTGGGGGGGTAGGGTGGGTTAGGTTAGGGGGAGTTTGGGGGGATAGGGTGGGTTAGGTAAGGGGGAGTTTGGGGGGGTAGGGTGGGTTAGGTAAGGGGTAGGGTGGGTTAGGTAAGGGGGAGTTTGGGGGGGTAGGGTGGGTTAGGTAACGGGTAGGGTGGGTTAGGTTAGGGGGAGTTTGGGGGAGTAGGGTGGGTTAGGTAAGGGGGAGTTTGGGGGGGTAGGGTGGGTTAGGTTAGGGGGAGTTTGGGGGGGTAGGGTGGGTTAGGTAAGGGGGGGTAGGGTGGGTTAGGTAAGGGGGAGTTAGGGGGAGTTTGGGGGGGTAGGGTGGGTTAGGTTAGGGGTAGGGTGGGTTAGGTAAGGGGGAGTTTGGGGGGGTAGGGTGGGTTAGGTAAGGGGGAGTTTGGGGGGGTAGGGTGGGTAGGGTGGGTTAGGTAAGGGGTAGGGTGGGTTAGGTAAGGGGGAGTTTGGGGGGGTAGGGTGGGTTAGGTAAGGGGGAGTTTGGGGGGGTAGGGTGGGTTAGGTAACGGGTAGGGTGGGTTAGGTTAGGGGGAGTTTGGGGGAGTAGGGTGGGTTAGGTAAGGGGGAGTTTGGGGGGGTAGGGTGGGTTAGGTTAGGGGGAGTTTGGGGGGGTAGGGTGGGTTAGGTTAGGGGGAGTTTGGGGGGGTAGGGTGGGTTAGGTTAGGGGGAGTTTGGGGGGTAGGGTGGGTTAGGTAAGGGGGAGTTTGGGGGAGTAGGGTGGGTTAGGTTAGGGGGAGTTTGGGGGGGTAGGGTGGGTTAGGTTAGGGGGAGTTTGGGGGGGTAGGGTGGGTTAGGTTAGGGGGGGTAGGGTGGGTTAGGTTAGGGGGAGTTTGGGGGGGTAGGGTGGGTTAGGTTAGGGGGAGTTTGGGGGGGTAGGGTGGGGGAGTTTGGGGGGTAGGGTGGGTTAGGTTAGGGGGAGTTTGGGGGGGTAGGGTGGGTTAGGTTAGGGGGAGTTTGGGGGGGTAGGGTGGGTTAGGTAAGGGGGAGTTTGGGGGGGTAGGGTGGGTTAGGTTAGGGGGAGTTTGGGGGGGTAGGGTGGGTTAGGTAAGGGGGAGTTAGGGGGAGTTTGGGGGGGTAGGGTGGGTTAGGTTAGGGGGAGTTTGGGGGGGTAGGGTGGGTTAGGTTAGGGGGAGTTTGGGGGGGTAGGGTGGGTTAGGTAAGGGGGGGTAGGGTGGGTTAGGTTAGGGGGAGTTTGGGGGGGTAGGGTGGGTTAGGTAAGGGGTAGGGTGGGTTAGGTAAGGGGGAGTTTGGGGGGGTAGGGTGGGTTAGGTAAGGGGGAGTTTGGGGGGGTAGGGTGGGTAGGGTGGGTTAGGTTAGGGGGAGTTTGGGGGGGTAGGGTGGGTTAGGTAAGGGGGAGTTTGGGGGGGCAGGGTGGGGTTAGGTTAGGGGGAGTTTGGGGGGATAGGGTGGGTTAGGTACGGGGTAGGGTGGGTTAGGTAAGGGGGAGTTTGGGGGGGTAGGGTGGGTTAGGTAAGGGGGAGTTTGGGGGAGTTTGGGGGGGTAGGGTGGGTTAGGTTAGGGGGAGTTTGGGGGGGTAGGGTGGGTTAGGTTTGGGGGGGTAGGGTGGGTTAGGTTTGGGGGGGTAGGGTGGGTTAGGTTTGGGGGGGTAGGGTGGGTTAGGTTAGGGGGAGTTTGGGGGGGTAGGGTGGGTTAGGTTAGGGGGAGTTTGGGGGGGTAGGGTGGGTTAGGTTTGGGGGGGTAGGGTGGGTTAGGTTAGGGGGAGTTTGGGGGGGTAGGGTGGGTTAGGTAAGGGGGAGTTTGGGGGGGTAGGGTGGGTTAGGTTAGGGGGGGGTAGGGTGGGTTAGGGTGGGGGAGTTTGGGGGGTAGGGTGGGTTAGGTTAGGGTGGGTT
>JAQOOF010000624.1:15000-21728 GCA_029931835.1 Etheostoma nigrum | reverse complement strand
CGACCACCGATCATCCTCCAGGTGACAGCATGGTTTCACTTTAATACTACTACTACTATTGTAGACTTTTTAAAAGTCCAATGTTGACTCCTCAAACTGTGAGAAAGAGGTGTATCCGGTGTTGGCAGTCCTGGATAGGCTTGGTTGTTTTCATGCTGGTAGTTTTGTATTTAATTGTCCAGGAAAGATATTCGATATAAACACATACCAGCAATAACTTATTCACATTATATATTCCCACTAGCACTGCCAGGCATCTCAGGGGTACTGTAGCCACCAAGTCCGATGCCCAAGAGTGGATGTATCTTTTTGTTATTTCTGATGGGCCATAAACGTAAAATCGCTGCGTTAGTCCTCATAGCACACTATTTACAGCCAGATATCTTCAATTCAATTTGATTGTCATTGCAGGGACTTATCTAACGGACTTATCTAATCAAGACTTAAGACGTATCTCTTTAAAGTGGCGTTCGGTACCTAGTAATGTGATGGCACATTTATATTTATATTGATTTTATTGATTTTACTTTTTTCATTCATTATTGTACCTTTGTTAGTGGTGTGTTGTTGTTGTTGTTTTTAAATCTGTGGTTTTTATCTGTTGTGAAGCACTTTGGTTCACCTATCGGTTGATGTAAGGTGCTATATAAATAAAATACATTTACATTTACATCTAACGAAAAAAATTGCTGCGTTAGTCCTCATAGCACACTATTTACAGCCAGATATCTTCAATTCAATTTGATTGTCATTGCAGGGACTTATCTAACGAAATGTGGGGCATTGCTTTCCAACAAACACAGGGCAACAAAAAAACCCACTTTAACATTATCAACATTATTTATAGACTCAGAAAGAATGCAAATGACATCATTAGAGATGTACCGATACCAGTATCGGTATCGCCTCCGATACTGCCTAAAACGCTGGTATTGGGAAGTTCTAGAGTTCATGCACCGATCCGATACCACGTAATAAAGCCCTAGAGAAAATCTCCATTAAAGTAGTTTATGTTCTTTTTCTGTTATAGCTGACTGTCAAACTACATAATAAAAGGAAGTTCTGTGGCGTTCAATGTTTGAGAGTTTAACCTGAGCCAGACCGACGACAAAGATAGAAATCACATCCCATCCATACAGGGAGAGTAGTACACAGCTGTCAAAACATTATAATAACATATATGACACACTGGTATCCAATCAGTACTCGGTATCGGCCAGTACGCACGTTCAGGTATCAGAATCAGGAAGCAAAAAATGGTATCGGACCATCTCTACACATTATTATAAATGTGCAAATGGCATAGTAAACGGAAATAGAAATGTATAAACTTATAACAGCTTGAACCCACACAGAACTGCTGAACTCTTGGCAATGTAAAATGTGCTACTTTAACATAACATATGTTCACAATGCCACCTGATGCATGCTAGTCCAGTCATTTGCATGCTAGTCCAGTCATTTGCATGCTAGTCCAGTCATTTGCATGCTAGTCCAGTCATTTGCATGCTAGTCCAGTCATTTGCATCATAGTCCAGTCATTTGCATGATAGTCCAGTCATTTGCATGCTAGTCCAGTCATTTGCATGATAGTCCAGTCATTTGCATGCTAGTCCAGTCATTTGCATCATAGTCCAGTCATTTGCATCATAGTCCAGTCATTTGCATGCTAGTCCAGTCATTTGCATCATAGTCCAGTCATTTGCATCATAGTCCAGTCATTTGCATGCTAGTCCAGTCATTTGCATCATAGTCCAGTCATTTGCATGCTAGTCCAGTCATTTGCATGCTAGTCCAGTCATTTGCATGCTAGTCCAGTCATTTGCATGCTAGTAAATGTAAATGTGCTGTATTTATATAGCGCTTTTCTAGTCTGAACGACTACTCAAAGCGCTTTTACATAGTACAGGATACATTCACCATTCACACACATTCATACACTGTGGCCGAGGCTGCCGTACAAGGTGCCATCTGCTCATCAGATAAACATGCACACACATTCACACTCCGATGACACAGCATCGGGGGCAACTCGGGGTTCAGTGTCTTGCCCAAGGACACTTCGACATGGGACTGCAGGGCCGGGGATTGAACCACCAACCTTCCAATTGGCAGGCAACCGCTCTACCACTGAGCCACAGCCGCCCCAAGTCCAGTCATTTGCATGCTAGTCCAGTCATTTGCATCATAGTCCAGTCATTTGCATCATAGTCCAGTCATTTGCATCATAGTCCAGTCATTTGCATCATAGTCCAGTCATTTGCATCATAGTCCAGTCATTTGCATCATAGTCCAGTCATTTGCATGCTAGTCCAGTCATTTGCATGCTAGTCCAGTCATTTGCATCATAGTCCAGTCATTTGCATCATAGTCCAGTCATTTGCATGCTAGTCCAGTCATTTGCATGCTAGTCCAGTCATTTGCATCATAGTCCAGTCATTTGCATGCTAGTCCAGTCATTTGCATGATAGTCCAGTCATTTGCATCATAGTCCAGTCATTTGCATGCTAGTCCAGTCATTTGCATGCTAGTCCAGTCATTTGCATCATAGTCCAGTCATTTGCATCATAGTCCAGTCATTTGCATGATAGTCCAGTCATTTGCATGATAGTCCAGTCATTTGCATCATAGTCCAGTCATTTGCATCATAGTCCAGTCATTTGCATCATAGTCCAGTCATTTGCATGCTAGTCCAGTCATTTGCATGCTAGTCCAGTCATTTGCATCATAGTCCAGTCATTTGCATCATAGTCCAGTCATTTGCATGCTAGTCCAGTCATTTGCATGCTAGTCCAGTCATTTGCATGCTAGTCCAGTCATTTGCATGATAGTCCAGTCATTTGCATGATAGTCCAGTCATTTGCATCATAGTCCAGTCATTTGCATGCTAGTCCAGTCATTTGCATCATAGTCCAGTCATTTGCATCATAGTCCAGTCATTTGCATCATAGTCCAGTCATTTGCATCATAGTCCAGTCATTTGCATGATAGTCCAGTCATTTGCATGATAGTCCAGTCATTTGCATCATAGTCCAGTCATTTGCATCATAGTCCAGTCATTTGCATGCTAGTCCAGTCATTTGCATGATAGTCCAGTCATTTGCATGCTAGTCCAGTCATTTGCATGCTAGTCCAGTCATTTGCATGCTAGTCCAGTCATTTGCATGCTAGTCCAGTCATTTGCATGCTAGTCCAGTCATTTGCATCATAGTCCAGTCATTTGCATCATAGTCCAGTCATTTGCATGCTAGTCCAGTCATTTGCATGCTAGTCCAGTCATTTGCATGATAGTCCAGTCATTTGCATGATAGTCCAGTCATTTGCATCATAGTCCAGTCATTTGCATGCTAGTCCAGTCATTTGCATCATAGTCCAGTCATTTGCATCATAGTCCAGTCATTTGCATCATAGTCCAGTCATTTGCATCATAGTCCAGTCATTTGCATGATAGTCCAGTCATTTGCATGATAGTCCAGTCATTTGCATCATAGTCCAGTCATTTGCATCATAGTCCAGTCATTTGCATGCTAGTCCAGTCATTTGCATGATAGTCCAGTCATTTGCATGCTAGTCCAGTCATTTGCATGCTAGTCCAGTCATTTGCATGCTAGTCCAGTCATTTGCATGCTAGTCCAGTCATTTGCATCATAGTCCAGTCATTTGCATGCTAGTCCAGTCATTTGCATGATAGTCCAGTCATTTGCATGCTAGTCCAGTCATTTGCATGCTAGTCCAGTCATTTGCATGCTAGTCCAGTCATTTGCATGCTAGTCCAGTCATTTGCATGCTAGTCCAGTCATTTGCATGCTAGTCCAGTCATTTGCATGATAGTCCAGTCATTTGCATGCTAGTCCAGTCATTTGCATCATAGTCCAGTCATTTGCATGCTAGTCCAGTCATTTGCATGATAGTCCAGTCATTTGCATGCTAGTCCAGTCATTTGCATGCTAGTCCAGTCATTTGCATGCTAGTCCAGTCATTTGCATCATAGTCCAGTCATTTGCATCATAGTCCAGTCATTTGCATGCTAGTCCAGTCATTTGCATGCTAGTCCAGTCATTTGCATGCTAGTCCAGTCATTTGCATGATAGTCCAGTCATTTGCATCATAGTCCAGTCATTTGCATCATAGTCCAGTCATTTGCATGCTAGTCCAGTCATTTGCATCATAGTCCAGTCATTTGCATGCTAGTCCAGTCATTTGCATCATAGTCCAGTCATTTGCATCATAGTCCAGTCATTTGCATGCTAGTCCAGTCATTTGCATGCTAGTCCAGTCATTTGCATGCTAGTCCAGTCATTTGCATGCTAGTCCAGTCATTTGCATGCTAGTCCAGTCATTTGCATGCTAGTCCAGTCATTTGCATGCTAGTCCAGTCATTTGCATGCTAGTCCAGTCATTTGCATGATAGTCCAGTCATTTGCATGATAGTCCAGTCATTTGCATCATAGTCCAGTCATTTGCGCTGTATGGCGTTCAAAGTCTCTGAGCTTTCCGTGAGCCCTTATATATCTCAAAATATCTTCTATCTTCTGGTGCTGGTCTGAGTTGTATCTCCCCTGAGCTATGCAGGTGGACTGCAGAGAGAATTTGGTTAAAACAGATCAGTGATGCTGTCTTGCTCGTTTTAGAAACGTTGTCTTTGGTCTTTTAAATGTGTTTGGCAGCAACCGGTCATACAGTAACTTTTGGCCAAATTGGTCTTGTGTGCTCTGATTAATTTGGCATGCAGTCAACACACCGGTCATATTTTAGTTTTATGTATGAAAACTCAAGTCCTGGAAATTCCTCCTGGTGTTCTTCAACACAAAATATACGAGAGTAACAGGGGAACTTCGTTTGAAAGAGTTTTTCCTTAAATGCTGTATGTAGGGGATAGAAACTTTAAAGCAGTGGTTCCCAAACTTTTTCAGCTCAAGACCCAAAAGAGAAATTTGGTGTCTCCCCGGGACCCAAATTTACAAAAATACACCATGAATCATTGTAACATCTCCATTTTATGAATTTAAATGCACGTGAAGTATATTTGTTCCATTATAACGATGCCTTCAGCGCTGCTCGGTTCCCTTTGAACGCCTGATAGATAACAGGGAGAATCATTAAAAACGACCTCTCTCACCTGTTCCCGTTACATTAGTCTCACACGCTCGAGTAACACAAACACAACACCCACGTTACAAAAAACAACGTCAAATACGCACTCTGCTGCCTAATCCACATTAGTAACGAGCCCGCCAGACGGACAACAGCGGCTAGCAACGACATGTTAATAATATTTAAAATGCTAAATGACCACCAACAGACAACATGTGATGACTTCTCCGCTGTCAAAACACTGTTTCTTGAAGGATTCTTCTTTGCAAAGGAAACATCGTTTGGACGTTCCCCGATAATGTGAATGTTTTGTTTGAAGATGTGTGTCCAGTTTATTCATTTTAAAAAGAAGAGCGAGAGAAACCCCCCCCCCCACAGAATCTGAGCTGACCAGACCAGCTCATTCACATAAGATTGATATGCATTTTACTCTGCCAATTGGCGACCCAATAAAACGGGTCTGCGACCCATTTTGGGTCCCGACCCTAAGTTTGGGAAACATTGTTTTAAAGTGTTAAATTTGAGAATGGAATTTGGCGCGGTGTTAGAGGACCGGTCCATGCCCAGAGCCCAGGTATTGGTATCAGGACAGAAAAAGTCGGATCACTGCTTCCCTACTGGAGACATCTATCATCAACATGTATGTTGTTCTTGTTCTGTTGAACAGTTTTTATTTTATCCTTGTGTTTCAGAACAAACTCATCTTGGAGAGAATATCACTCTACAGTGTCAAGATCCCAGCAATCCCAATATAATAGCTGTTAACTGGACCAAAACTGGCCGGGAATCACAAAATGTCATCTTTTACCGGGATGGGCAGCCTGACACAGACAACCAGCATGCATCCTTTGAGAACCGCGTGCAGCTGAAAAGTGACCCGAAGACCGGTGACCTATCTTTGGTTCTGGAGAATGTGACCAGCAGCGACTATGGGAGATATGAGTGTAGCATTAAAGAGAGAAAGGGGGAAAATATTATCTCCAAGTTGGTCTGCATCGTCATCCTAAAGGAACCAGGGTGGGAGGTGTTAAAAATCCTTGCAATTGTTGGTGTTGTTCTTTTTGTTGTTGGTGTTTGTATCTTTGGTTATGCGATCTTTAAGCGGCATCAAGCACCATCAAGCACCATCAAGCACCATCAAGCACCATCAAGCACCATCAAGCACCATCAAGCACCATCAAGCACCTTCCGCCGCTGTCGGCAGATTCAGGATGGGCCGATACTTGAGCTATGTTGATTCACAGCGTGGATGTATGTTTACACTGTGGACACATCTGTGCGCATCATATGTACATGTTATGTACATTGTGTTATTGTTGGATACATTGTGAATACATATTTGTAAAATTGTATGTTTTTGTTGAGTTATTAATACACTTTTTCTGACCGTTTTGAATGTTGACCCTGACAAATAACCCATATTACAAAAAAGACTAAAACTAACACTACTGGTGTTAGACTCTCAGCTGTGTTAGGGACCTGGTGTTAGACTCAGCTGTGATAGGGACCTGGTGTTAGACTCTCAGCTGTGATAGGGACCTGGTGTTAGACTCTCAGCTGTGTTAGGGACCTGGTGTTAGACTCAGCTGTGATAGGGACCTGGTGTTAGACTCAGCTGTGATAGGGACCTGGTG
>JAQOOF010000624.1:0-10000 GCA_029931835.1 Etheostoma nigrum | reverse complement strand
TACGTAACACTAACTTCTTAACTTTAGTTTTACAGTTGTTTTGGGAATTTATGGTCAATAAACCTCATTTATAGGAAATTATACCTAATGTTTGAGTTAGAAAAGCAGAAATTAGGAATTATTGAGACTAAAATTAAAGGAATGGATGTTGATGATAATCACAGACTGGAATATGTCAACTTTTACTCAATACTATTTCAAAAACACTTGAAAAACATGAGGACAACATGAGGACAACATGAGGACAACATGAGGACAACATGAGGACAACATGAGGGCAACATGAAGACAAGATGAGGGCAACATGAAGACAAGATGGGGACAACATGAGGACAACATGAAGACAACATGAGGGCAACATGAAGACAAGATGGGGACAACATGAGGACAACATGAGGACAACATGAAGACAACATGAGGGCAACATGGGGACAACATGAGGGCAACATGAGGGCAACATGAGGGCAACATGGAGACAACATGAGGGCAACATGAAGACAAGATGGGGACAACATGAGGACAACATGAGGACAACATGAGGGCAACATGAGGGCAACATGAAGACAAGATGGGGACAACATGAAGACAACATGAGGACAACATCAGGACAACATGAAGACAACATGAGGACAACATGAAGACAACATGAAGACAACATGAGGACAACATGAAGACAACATAAGGACAACATGAAGACAACATGAAGACAACATACAGACAACATAAGGACAACATGAGGACAACATGAAGACAACATGAGGACAACATGAAGACAACATGAGGACAACATGAAGACAACATAAGGACAACATGAAGACAACATGAAGACAACATGAGGACAACATGAAGACAACATGAAGACAACATGAGGACAACATGAAGACAACATGAAGACAACATGAAGACAACATGAGGACAACATGAAGACAACATGAAGACAACATGAAGACAACATACAGACAACATGAGGACAACATGAGGACAACATGAAGACAACATGAGGACAACATGAAGACAACATGAGGACAACATGAAGACAACATAAGGACAACATGAAGACAACATGAAGACAACATGAGGACAACATGAAGACAACATGAAGACAACATGAGGACAACATGAAGACAACATGAAGACAACATGAAGACAACATGAGGACAACATGAAGACAACATGAAGACAACATGAGGACAACATGAAGACAACATGAAGACAACATGAAGACAACATGAAGACAACATGTGGACAACATGAGGACAACATGAAGACAACATGAGGCCAACATGAAGACAACATGAAGACAACATGAGGACAACATGAGGGCAACATGAGGACAACATGAGGACAACATGAGGACAACATGAGGCCAACATGAAGACAACATAAGGACAACATGAGGACAACATGGGGGGAACATGAGGACAACATGAGGACAAGATGGGGACAACATGAAGACAACATGAGGACAACATGAAGACAACATGAAGACAACATGAGGCCAACATGAAGACAACATGAGGCCAACATGAAGACAACATGAGGGCAACATGAGGACAACATGAGGACAACATGAGGGTAACATGAAGACAACATGAGGGCAACATGAGGACAAGATGAGGACAACATGAGGGTAACATGAGGACAACATACAGACAACAGGAGGGCAACATGAAGACAACATGAAGACAACATGAAGACAACATGAGGACAACATGAAGACAACATGAAGACATGAGGACAACATGAGGACAACATGAAGACAACATGAGGACAACATGAAGGTTAAATGATTGCAGGTGTGAAGAGATGAGATGATTAATTCAGCGTCCCAGACAAGGTGAACCTCCGCTCCATGGCTGAAGCAGTGAGCATCAGCCAGTTTATGTTTATTGAACCTTTATTCCTCCAGGTCATCAGGGTCTTATTCTTAAAGGAGACCAGTTTGGGATGGGACAGATACAAACAAGTGATATGTTCAGGTGCTGGTCATATAATTAGAATATCATGAAAACTTTCATTTGTGTCAGTAATTCCTTTCAAAAAGTGACATTTGTGTATTATATTCATTCATCACACAGAGTGATATATTCCAAATGTTCATTTCTTTTAATTGTGGTGATCATAACTGACCAGGTTCAGTATTGAAGACACCTGGTGCCACGCTCCAATCAGCTGATTAACTCAGAGCAGCTGCAAAGGCCTTTAAATGGTCTCTCAGTCTAGGTCTGTAGGCTGCATAGACATGGGGGAGACTGGCTGAGTGGACAGCTGTCCAAAAGACACAAAGAAGACACAAAGAAGACACAAAGAAGACACAAAGAAGACACAAAGAGACACAAAGGTCGTTGGTGAAGACGCTCTGTGTCCAAGCACATTAAAAGAGAGACGAAGGGAAGGAAACAATCCTTTTTTTGTATTGGTCTTAAGTAATATTCTGATTTTTGGAGATACTGAATTTGGGATTTTCATTAGTTGTTGGTTATAATCATCACAATTAGCAGAAATGAACACATGACATATATCACTCTGTGTGTGATGAATGAATAAAATGTGCAAATGTCACTTTTTTGAGTGGAATTACTCACATGACTCAACTTTTTCATGATATTCCAATTATATAACCAGCACCTGTACAATATTTAAATGAAGTTGACTTGAAAAAAAGTCCAAAAACAAGGACAAGATTTCAAAACTAGTTTTTTAACCACTCCCCCCCTCCAGTGTCTCTGACTGTGAGTCCCAGCAGATCCCAAGTGTTTAGAGGACAGACTGTCACTCTGAGCTGTGAGGAGGACGACAGATCTGCTGGATGGACTCTGAGGAGGAACACAACCAGAGAAACCAGGACTCAGTGTGGACCTGACTGGGGTAATCCTGTTGGTTCCTCCTGTGTCATCGCCTACATGGTCTCATGGGACAGTGGGGAGTACTGGTGTGAGTCCAGAGAGGGAGCAACCAGTACCAGCATCAGCATCACTGTCCCTGGTAAGATCAGACTGGGGGGTCAGGATTGATGAAGCTGTGTGTGAATGGATGACATGATGTAGTTTGTCTCTGTGTTGAGGTGGACCAGTGATCCTGCAGAGTCCTGTCCTCCCTGTGACGGAGGGACAAGACCTCACTCTGCACTGTAGGACAAAGACGTCCTCCAACCTCCCAGCTGCTTTCTATAAAGATGGCTCCTTCATCAGGACTGGGCCTGCAGGTCACATGACCATCCCCCATGTCTCCAGGTCTGATGAAGGCCTCTACAGGTGCAGCATCAGCAGTGTTGGAGAGTCCCCCCCCAGCTGGATCTCTGTCTCAGGTGAGGACGTTGTGATTATAAAAATCATGCCAAAAAAGTGTCAAAAATTTAAAACTAACAACAAAAATTGGGGGGAGGGAAAAACATAAATGTAAAAAAATTAAAATTACACAAATCTTTAAAATGTGACAAAACAATTTGTGGAAAACAAATCACAAAAAATGTAATATAAAATGGAAAACTGACAAATTGGGAACAAAACATTAGAGAAACCGTCCCAGGTGAGGAGGTTCCCTTTAATTTCAGGAGTTCATTCATCCAGATATTCACCTGACTCTGATTCTCTCTACAGGGAGACCAGAGACCTCAGACCCTCCAACCTCTGCAGCTCCCCCCACGGCCTCAGACCTCCTCCACCTTGTGTGCAAACTAGTCATCCACCTGGTGGTGTTCTGTCCGTACTGCATCTCCACCTTCATCATGGTGTCTCTATATCAAGACAGGACCACAGGTAAGACTCTGACTCATTCACTGACCTTACAATCAATAACGTACTACCTCTCTAGTGTAGATGATTGACAGTTGTCTCTAACCCTCATGTTGTCCTCATGTTGTCCTCATGTTGTCCTCATGTTGCCCTCATGTTGCCCTCATGTTGTCCCCATGTTGTCCCCATGTTGTCCCCATGTTGTCCTCATGTTGTCCCCATGTTGTCCCCATGTTGTCCTCATGTTGTCTTCATGTTGTCCTCATGTTGTCCCCATGTTGTCCTATATCAATGTTCTTTTTAATTCCCCAAAATAACATGATTGATTCCACCCAACGCTCTTTGCCAAGTACAAATCTCTACTTTCATTAATTTTGGGGCGTCTTATTCAATTTTATAGCATTGTAAAACAAATGGAAGTGTTTTTGAAATAGTATTGAGTAAAAGTTGACATATTCCAGTCTGTGATTATCATCAACATCTATTCCTTTAATTTTAGTCTCAATAATTCCTAATTTCTGCTTTTCTAACTCAAACATTAGGTATAATTTCCTATAAATGAGGTTTATTGACCATAAATTCCAAAAATAACTGTAAAACTAAAGTTAATAAGTTAGTATTACGTAGTGTTGGAAATGTCAAAAGTGACAAATATTACAAAAAAGTGTTAAAGGGACAAAAACGTAAAAAAGTTAAACATTAATTTTGACGGGAAGCCAACACAAGGGTTAACCAAGCTTATTTTTCTAACCTGCGCTGACTATAGGAAATGACCTGCCCGTTTCCGTGGTGACGACCCCCCCCACCCAGGCTGAGGAGGGATTGGATGATGACATCACTGCTGTCACCACGGAGCATCACTTCTGAACTGATTTGAAATTAGCTAAAATATTTAAAGTCTTCCGTAGATCAAAACAGTGAGGGACCCACAACGCTTCCCTGTGGAACTCCACATGTTATAGTTTGACTTGGAGAAACCCTATGTAACGTTTCCCGGTTCGGTTGCCCTACAGGTCGTCTCATATGAACTACAGCTAGCTCTTTGGACCCCCTACAGGTTGTCTCATTGGAATTACAACTCCCCCCAACAGGTTGTCTCATTGGAACTACAGCTTGCGCTTCTGTCCCCCTACAAGTTGTCTATTAGAACTACAGCTAGCTCTTCGGTTCCCCTACAGGTTGTCTAATAGGAACTACAGCTCGCGCTTCGGTTCCCCTACAGGTTGTCTCATTGGAACTACAGCTAGCTCTTTGGTCCCACTACAGGTTGTCTCATAGGAGCTACAGCTCGCTCTTCGGTCCCCCTACAGGTTGTCTCATAGGAACTACAGCTAGCTCTTCGGTCCCCCTACAGGTTTTCTCATAGGAACTACAGCTAGCGCTATGGTCCCACTACAGGTTGTCTCATAGGAACTACAGCTAGCTCTTCGGTCCCCCTACAGGTTGTCTCATAGGAACTACAGATAGCTCTTCGGTCCCCCTACAAGTTGTCTCATAGGAACTACAGATAGCTCTTCGGTCCCCCTACAAGTTGTCTCATAGGAACTACAGCTAGCTCTTCGGTCCCCCTACAGGTTTTCTCATAGGAACTACAGCTAGCGCTATGGTCCCACTACAGGTTGTCTCATTGGACCTACAGCTCGCTCTTCGGTCCCCCTACTGGTTGTCTCATTGGAACGACAGCTCACGCTCTGGTCCCCCTACAGGTTGTCTCATTGAACTACAGCTAGTGCTTCTGTCCCCCTACAGGTTGTCTAATACAAACTACAGCTCGCTCTTCGGTCCCCCTACTGGTTGTCTCATAGGAACTACAGCTAGCTCTTCGGTCCCCCTACAGGTTGTCTCATAGGAACTACAGCTAGCTCTTCGGTCCCCCTACAAGTTGTCTCATAGGAACTACAGCTAGCGCTATAGTCCCCCTACTGGTTGTCTAATTGGAACTACAGCTAGCTCTTCGGTCCCCCTACAGGTTGTCTCATAAGAACTACAGGTAGCTCTTGGGTCCCCCTACAGGTTGTCTCTTAGAAACTATAGCTCGCTCTTTGGTCCCCTTACAGGTTGTCTCTCAGGAACTACAGATCGTGCTAAAAGTTACACAGAGTTGCTTTAACCTAGGTCTCGGACTCTCTAACCTTACCTCTGACTCGGCATGTCATAGTTGTGCATGTTGTGCTGCATGTTGACTTGGATATGCAGGTTGTCAAACTCAAGATCTTAAGAGCTGATCGTTGTTCACATTCTGCTGCAAGGTGTTTATTTAGATGTCAAGTTTTTAATTTCTTTGAATCTAATAAAATAAAAGCTGATCATAGCTTCACTTCTCTTGTATCAAACAGCCTGTTTCCTCCTCGCTGACACACATCGTCATTAGCTGAGTTTCCATCCACGTGTCAATCAAATTATCTGAAATTGATTAAAAAAACTCCTGTCAATAAATCTGGTGAAAGTAAGTGTCCATTCAACGGCTTTAAAGCCGATAAAAAACCTGTGGGACAAAAAATTAAAAAGTTAAAAACATTGATTAAAAAAGCGTCAACAAAAGTGTTGATTTTCACTTTTGACGGGAAGACAACACGAGGGTTAAAACATCAACGCTGGTGTCTACAGTCAAGATACGATCATCATGTTTTTCAGGACTGTAGCGTTAGACATTCCTGCAGCAGTCTATCGATTCAACAGCCACCAAAGTGGTTAGCTAGCACTAAAAGCGCCTATATTCACGGGAGAAAAATGACAGACCACCCTCGTCTCTTTGGTCCGGGAACTGACTGTTTATTCAGCGCACATGCGCACATGTTTTCATTAGCATTCTCCTGTGCACGCAGACACACGTTCCAATATGATGTCGTTACGCAAACACGTCAACATGGCTTTGCTACTCATATCACCAAATATGCTTAACATGGACAAACTGGCTGTGAGAATATTTGTGCTGCAGTGACGTCACTGGATGTTAAAGTGGTTGTAGGACCTTAAAGACAAATGAATCAAAGGGAACATGAATCTTCCAGATATGTATTGATATCACACACAGACACACACACACAGAGCACACACACACACACACACACACACACACACACACACACACACACACACACACACAGACACCCAGAGTGACACTGTTGGGGATTTAGTCCAAATTGAAGGCATCCTGAACCAGCATGGCTACCACAGCATCCTGCAGCATGCCATCCCATCCGGTCTGCGTTTAGTTGGACCATCATTTATTTTCCAACAGGACCATGACCCCAAACACCCCTCCAGGCTGTGTAAGGGCTATTAGACCCAGAAGGAGAGTGATGGAGTGCTGCGCCTCCACAGTCCCCAGACCTGAACCAAATCCAGATGGTTTGGGGAGAGCTGGATTGCAGAGTGAAGGCAAAGGGCCGACAGGTGCTGAGCATTCTGGGAACTCCTTCAAGACTGTTGGGAAACCATTTCAGTGATAATCTACAATGTAAATAGTCATGAAAATAAAGGAAACGCATTGAATGAGAAGGTGTGTCCAAACTTTTGGCCTGTACTATATGTTCAATTTACTATTTTCTCTCCACTTGAACTATCTGTTGTGCACAGAGCGGTCAGTGTCTCCTGTGTGTAGACGGCGGTCTCATTGGCGCTGTAGGGGACGGGACGTAGCAAGCACAAGCACCGGCATCTAAGCAATCAGATAAGATAAATCAGGTAAATGTTTTAAATTAAGTTTAAAATATTCAGCACTATGCACAATCCTACTGCACAAAGACCGATTCTGTCTTGTGGGTCTAACGTCTAATGGACATTGGCGGTTGGTGGGGTCAACGTGTCCAGGTTTTAGCAGACATAGGTGACAACCCTAAACATTGTCCTTTACTGGAAATGACTGTCAGACGTTCAGAGGACTTGGGGATAGCCTAGCATACTGACAAGCTGCACCCCATCTCAAACCTCAGTGTCTGCTGAACTTCTGCAGAAACAACAAAATACACCATAACCAGCTTTTTAAAATTGTTTTTGAAAACCAAACATTTAGACTATTTTAGCTCAAATGATGAGGTTGTTTGCTCATTTTTAATCTGGTTACTGTTAGACTGGTCTGCATAATCACAAGTGGAATCTGGTTTAAGCTTCAAATGCAATTGGTCCACTATCAACTGTCCGGTAAAAAAAAGTAGTGCGAAAGAAACTCCGAGTCCAACGTACAGCCCTACAGGAGGCAAGTTTCCATCCTTGCCGCGTCCACTGTTTGAAGCTGGAGATGAGAAAACACAAGAGTCCATAAATGAGTTGATAGTGGAGCAGTCTTCACCCTTCAGCTACACAGAGACAGACCCACTCACCTGTAACCTGCAGATGGATGATTCTGATTGGCTCAGAGTCGATGATGGCTCTCTTTGTCCGTCTGAAGACACCTGACGCAACTCGACACTCGTATGTTCCTCCGTCGTGTCCGCTTACATTCTTTAGAAGTTAAAGACACGTTTCCGTCCTTCAGATCTCGGTCCAGCAGGTCCACTCGGCCCTTAAAGGACGGATGCTGGTGAGTTGCGTCTAGCCGTCTGTCTCTGTAGAAGAAGACGTAGTCTGGCTCCAGGTCAGGTCTGCTCCACTCTACAGCTCTGATGGGGACGGTAGCGGCCTTGCAGGGCAGAAAGGCATCCTGTCCCGGGGACACTGATACCTCAACCAGGTCTGAAAAACAATAACACTGGAACTAGTTTACAGCATTCTGTTATAAAATCATACAGTAGTGTTACTGTGAAATCTAAAGTAATAACTGGAGTTTTCAGTCATTATTTACAGTTGATATTTACCAGAAGCTGCTTCAGACAGAAGAAACAGGAAGAGAAAGGCAGCCATGAGAGATGAGTGTTGATCTGTTGTCATCTTTGGCTCTGCTCTGAATACTTGTTCCAACACTGGAACGCAAACAGCTGGCGGCTATCGGAACGGAGAATCAACCAGCAGGTTACTTGGTACGCAGTAGTAAATGTACAGTGTAGGTTTCAGTTTGTCTCCGAATACATGCCGCAGCTCCTCAAACCCAAAGTAAAGCTGGAAACAATAATGGATAATAGCGGAAGGACGCCCTGTCTATAACACATAACGTGATGACGTGATGACATGATAGCGTGATACGTGATGACGTCAGGAATGTAACACAAAAAATAAAGAGAATCCACGCTGGGATCAGGGACTCTGTCTTTACTACGGTTGTCTGCATGCAAAGACAGAAACAGAAAAACTGTCTATAATATCAAAACATAGCCTATATCCATAAAGAATCCAAAAAAGGAACAGAAAGCATCATGTCTCCGCTGGTCTGAGCCAGAAGCCTTTTACTGCACAGTTGGTCAGACAAGGTAAACCACTACGACCCCTCCTTTATAACAGCACCCATCAATCACGGACACAATAGTGTTCTAGAAAATACATATACTACCCAAGAAAATACATATCCAACCTCACTAATTCATATACAACCCTAGAAAATACACATACAACACAAGAAAATACATATCCAACCCTAAAAATACAAATCCAACTCTAGAAAATACATATACAACCCTAGAAAATAAAACCCTACAAAGACAAACGCCAGTCTTTGAATTCTAGTCCATGTAAAACTTGTTTTTGTTAGACATTATTCACACTTTCATAAATCCAGTCTCATTATCAAAAAGACTCAAATGAACTGTACTTTTTTTCTTATTAAGATGACATCATTCTATAAGACAGGTCAGGAATAGAGTCTACATGCATCTTTTCACAATAAAAGCTGATATTTACCAGATGCCGCTGTGAGAGCTGATGGAGTCATACTATCTCCTTCCCTGTTCTCGCCCTCGCTTGGTCTGTTTCTATCAGTGCTGCAGTGTACTGTACAGTGTACAGATAAAGGTCTGGGTGGGTGAGACTACTGGGCTATAGGGTCTGGTACAGGAAATCATGCACTTAACGGCTTGGCACTCTAGAACTGCACTTTACTGATTAAGTGAAGCTGCAGCAATCTCTCTAATGTTTAAAAGGCTAAAATCAATATGACTCATTCTACTTCCACTACACTCTCAATCAACACGTCTCAATGCAACTAACTAATATATAAAAAGTGAATGGATTAAAATGCTAAATAGAGTCATAACCAACCTTGTTAGCAGTTGGAGGTGTCAGAGCGGGGTGGGGGGGAGTCCTTTTTGGCTCTGGGATGTTTCATTGCAATATCGAGTGAGTGGCGAGTGGTGGAAAATGGCTGCCGTGTCTCGCCATAAAGACTACGTGGCGAA
>JAQOOF010000623.1:15000-21734 GCA_029931835.1 Etheostoma nigrum | reverse complement strand
TTGCAGGCGTGGGGCAGCTGAAGATGCTGAAGAAGCTGAGCGTCAGCCACAACCGGATCCAGTCTCTGCCGGCTCAGATCGGAGCGCTGCAGTCCCTGGAGGAACTGGACGTGAGCTTCAACGACCTGCGAGACTTCCCCCGCTCGTTCTGCGGCCTCGCCAAGCTGCGGACGCTGGACGCCGACCACAACAAGCTCAACGCCTTCCCCCCCGAGATCCTGGCGCTCGGCGAGCTGGAGGAGCTCGACTGCTCCGGGAACAAGTTCGAGACGCTGCCGCCGGACATCGTGAAGCTGCGCAGCATCAAGATCCTGTGGCTCAGCAGCCTGCACATGTCCACGCTGCCGGACGCCTTCTGTCTGCTGACCCAGCTGGAGAGCCTCATGCTGGACGGGAACGAGCTCGCCGCGCTGCCCGCCGCCTTCACGCAGCTCCAGAGACTCAAGATGCTCAATCTGTCCTCCAACGAGTTTGAAATCTTCCCCGAGGCTATTCTCAGCATCGGAGGGTTGGAGGAGATTTACCTCAGCAGGAATAAGCTGACTCATGTCCCAGAGGAAGTGGGGAAGCTGCGGAAGCTCGCCAACCTCTGGCTGGACAACAACCGCATCACCTATCTGCCCGACGCCATCGTGCAGCTGGACAGGTTGGAGGAACTGGTCCTGCAGGGGAACCAGATCGCCATTCTCCCGGATAACTTTGGGAAGCTGTGCAGGGTGAGCATCTGGAAGGTGAAGGACAACCCTCTGATCCAGCCGCCCTACGAGGTGTGCATGAAGGGCATCCCGTACATCGCCGCGTACCAGAAGGAGCTGGCGCACTCGCAGCTCGCCGTCAAACCGCGCCTCAAACTGGTCCTGATGGGGGTGCAGAACGCCGGGAAGACCCGGCTCCGGCAGAGTCTGGCGGGCGCTCAGACGGACGTAAAAGACACGCCGGGAAGCGAAGGAATCGAAGTGACGGACTGGGTGGCGGACGCAGATCGCCGCCTCACGTTCCTCGTGTACGATTTGTCCGGGAAACCAAACTATGAGCTCATCCAGCCGTTCTTTCTCTCCCCCGGCGCTCTCTACGTGCTCGTCGTCAATCTGAAAGCGTACACGGCCGGGAAGTTCTACGCCCACGTCGGGTATTTCCTCCACCTGCTGGGCGCCAGGGTCCCCGGCGCGGTGGTGTGCGTGGTGGGAACGCACGCCGACCTGTGCAGTCCGCCGGAGGTGGAGGAGAAGAGCCTGGACATCCACCAGCGGATCGGCCTGCAGGAGCGCAGCGACGTGCAGACGCTGGGGGGCGAGGCGCTGCAGGTGGAGCGGGCGCTGCAGCAGGGGTACGGCGGGCGCTCCTCCAGCCCCCACCAGCTCTTCTACGGGGTCTCGGACCCAAACCTGCGGCGCAGGAAGTCCCAGATGCAGTTCCTGCTGAACCAGCGGCTGCAGATCCTGTCGCCGGTGCTGTGTGTCAGCTGCAGGTAACCGTGGTAACCCTCATCTTCCCTGGGGGGTTAAGAGATTAGTTGTTTGGTCTTTAAATAGCTACAAAAAGTTAAAAGAAAAAAAGAGATGAAAACGTTGAACAGTGGCGACGAAAAACGTCAAGAGAAGGTGAAAAGAATTTCAAATAACAAAAAGATTTTAAAAATTGGCAAAAATGTACACATAACTCGCCAATATCGGCGTAAGAAAGCGCCAGCAACGTGACCAAAACATTGTAAAAGCGAGCGTCGTAAATGTGAACGTCAAACAAAGCGCCCAAAATGTTGATAAAACCACAAAATAGTTGAAGAAAGAGCGCCAAAAATGTCCCTAAAAGCACCAAAAACATTTGAGGAAAAGTCACAAAAACAGCAATAACTTAAAGAAAGCATCACAACCATCAGCTGTGGCCGATGTGATGGGACTGGGCGGGAAAATGTCAAAAATGCTTTATTTAGTTTTTTAAAGGTCCAAAATGTGTCAGAAACGTTGAAAAAAGTGACAAAAATGTTGCAAAAAACCGCCAAAAAACTGTGGAAACGCATTAAAGCGACAAATGTCAACAATAGCGACAAAAACATCGGAAAAACTGTTAAAAACATTGAAAAAAACTACAAAAATTAAGGAAAACGCACAAATACCGCCACAAAACCAACAATAACCTTCAAAAAACTCACAAATATCAGTTGTGGCTGATGTGATGGGGGGGGGGGGTCTCAAAAAATTGCTTTATTTTGGTTTTTTTGGGGACAAAAAGTGTCAGAAAAACAGCCCAAAAAACGGTGAAATGCATTAAAGTGACAAATGTCAACGCCAGCAACAAAAATATCGGAAAAGAGTCAAAAACTACAAAAATGAAGGAAAACACACAAATAACACCGCAAAAACCAACAATAACATTGCAAAAAACTCACAAATATCAAATCTCAAAAAATTGCTTCACCTTTGGGGTTTTTTTGGGGCAAAAAGTGGCAGAAAAAGAGCCCAAAAATATCAGAAACGGGTCAAAAACTTTGAAAAAACTACAAAAATGGAGGGTGAACGCGTCCTAAAGCGTGCCTGTGATGTTGCAGCCGCGGCCAGAGGGGCGTCCAGCGGCTCAGGGACAAGCTGACGGCGGTCGCCGACCACCGGGACATCTTCCCAAACCTGCACCGCGTGCTGCCCCGGTCCTGGCAGGTGTTGGAGGAGCTGCACGCCAACCCGGCGGGGGGGGGGCCTGGCTGTCCTGGTGGGACTCGGCCCGGCTGGGCCTGCAGGCGGGGCTCACCGAGGACCGGCTCCACGCCGCCCTGTCCTACCTGCACCAGACCGGGACGCTGCTCTACTTCGAGGACAGCCCGACGCTGAGGGAGTACGTCTTCCACAACCTCCCGCGCTTCATCGCCGTCCTCAACGTCTTCTTCCAGAGAGACGCGTCCGCGCTGGTGCGCCGCCTGCTGGCCGAGGGACGCAGGTACGCCTATGACATCACACAGGTGTGATGATACATCTGTAAGGGCCTGAAACTGCTATGACATCACACAGGTGTGATGATACATCTGTAAGGGCCTGAAACTGCTATGACATCACACAGGTGTGATGATACATCTGTAAGGGCCTGAAACTGCTGTGACATCACACAGGTGTGATAAGAGTCTGAATGATTGACTGTTTCCAGGGGCGACGACGGCCACGGGGGGGTGTTGATGGAGGACGAGAAGGGGGCGGAGCTTGGGGAGACGCAGCTGCGGCACCACGTGGACGGGTTCCTGCAGCACGGCCTGCTGCCCTCCAACGTGATTGGCCTGCTGCTGCGGCCCCTCGTCCAATCACAGCCGGACCTGCAGGTCGTCATGGAGCTGCTGGAGAAGATGGGCGTCTGCTACGCCGTCAACAAGCCGCGCAGCAAGCCGCTCAACGGCGCCACCGCCAGGTACGCTCTCATTCCCCCTGCTCTGTCATTCCCCCTGCTCTGGCCTTTCCCCCTGCTCTGGCCTTTCCCCCTGCTCTGTCATTCCCCCTGCTCTTGTGTTTCCCCCACACATTCCCTTGCTCTGGCGCCCCCCCCCCCCTCATTCCCCCTGCTCTGGCGTTTCCCACCCCTCTCATTCCCCCTGCTCAGGCGTTTCCCCCTCTCATTACCCCTGCTCTGCTCTGGTGTTTCCCCCTCTTATTCCCTCTGCTTTAGCCTTTCCCCCTCTCATTCCCCCTGCTCTGGTGTTTCCCCCTCTCATTCCCCCTGCTCTGGTGTTTCCCACCCCTCTCATTCCCCCTGCTCAGGCGTTCCCCCCTCTCATTCCCCCTGCTCTGGTGTTTACCCCTCTCATTCCCCCTGCTCAGGCGTTTCCCACACCTCTCATTCCCCCTGCTCAGGCTTTTCCCCTTCTCATTACCCCTGCTCTGCTCTGGAGTTCCCCCTCTCATTCCCCCTGCTCTGCTTTGGCCTTTCCCCCTCTCATTCCCCCTGCTCTGCTTTGGCCTTTCCCCCTCTCATTCCCCCTGCTCTGCTCTGGTGTTTCCCCCTCTTATTCCCCCTGCTCTGGTGTTTCCCACCCCTCTCATTCCCCCTGCTCTGGCGTTCCCCCTCTCATTCCCCCTACTCTGGAGTTCCCCCTCTCATTCCCTCTGCTCTGGCGTCTCCCCCTCTCATTCCCCCTGCTCAGGCGTTTCCCCCTCTCATTCCCCCTGCTCTTGTGTAAACCGATAGTAACCAGATAATCTTGTCCAGTTCTAATGGTGGTGTTGTCTCTATCCCCGTATCGGAGCAGTCCCACGGCGTGGTACAGGTTCCCCAGCTACGTCAGCAGCGAGGATGCGGCGGCGGCGTCCGCGGCGTGCGGCGGCGGCGGGTCGCTGCCTCTGTGCCACTTCCTCTCCGTGGAGCAGCTGCACATCCGGTACAGCTTCCCCTTCCTGTTCCCCCCCGGGCTGTTCGCGCGCTTCAGCGTGCAGATCAACGGCCACGTGGTGCAGCGGTCCGACGGCCGGCGCCACGTCTGCGCCTACCGGGGGAAGGTCCCCGTGGTGATCAGCCACGACGGGGGGGGGCGCTGCAGGCGGAGACGCTGTCCATCGCCAGCCACGCCTCGCTGCCCAACATGTGGACGGCGTGGCAGGCCGTCACGCCGCTGGTGGAGGAGTTGAACATGCTGCTGCAGGAGTGGCCCGGCCTGCTGTACTCGGTACACATCCTCTGCTCCAAGTGCCTGAAGAGAGGCTCGGCCAACCCACACGCCTTCCCAGGTAGGACACACACAGGGACACACACACACACACACAGGGACACACACACAGAGACACACACACACACACACAGGGACACACACACAGGGACACACACACACACACACAGGGACACACACACACACAGGGACACACACACACACACACACAGGGACACACACATACACACATACACAGGGACACACACATACACAGGGACACACACATACACAGGGACACACACATACACACAGGGACACACACACAGGACACACGGACACACACATACACACACAGGGACACACACACAGGACACAGGGACACACACACACACAGGACACAGGGACACACACACACACAGGACACAGGGACACACACACATACACACACAGGGACACACACACACAGGGACACACACACACACAGGGACACACACACAGGGACACACACAGGGACACACACACACACACAGGGACACACACACACAGGGACACACACAGGACACACACACACAGGGACACACACACACACAGGACACACACACACACAGGGACACACACACAGCTGTGTGTTTGGCCTTGTATGGACATGATATTATGTTTATACAGAGTCAAGCAGACTAAACACATAGTGTACTGTGTGTGTGTGTGTCCCTGTGTGTGTGTGTGTCTGTGTCCCTGTGTGTGTGTGTGTCCCTGTGTGTGTGTGTGTGTGTGTGTGTCCCTGTGTGTGTGTGTGTCCTGTGTCCCTGTGTGTGTGTGTGTCCCTGTGTGTGTGTGTGTCCTGTGTCCCTGTGTGTGTGTGTGTCCCTGTGTGTGTGTGTGTGTCCCTGTGTGTGTGTGTGTGTGTGTGTGTGTGTGTGTGTGTCCCTGTGTGCGTGTGTATGTGTGTGTCCCTGTGTGTGTGTGTGTGTGTGTGTGTGTAAAGTTGCAGCACTTTCTCTCTCTCTGTGGATATTTTTCTCTCAGCGTAACTCCCTGCTGCACTTAATCCACTTCCAGGATTAAAGTGGGATTACAGTAACAGACTCACACACACACACACACACACACACACACACACACACACACAGCCAGTAACAGACTCAGAGGATAACAGCGAGCTGCAGCTAGAGGAAGTAGATTAGATCTGAACATCATATATATATATATATATATATATATATATATATATATATATATATATATATATATATATATATATATATATATATATTCATATTGTTAGTGCGTGGTGAGGGTTAGCTGCCTGGCGTGGTGAGGGTTAGCTGCCTGGCGTGCTGCGGCTGGGAGTCTGAGGCCTGCTGAGTGAGTTATTTCGGGAGCGTTTCCTCTGCCGGGGAAGTAGGCCACGCATTCCTGAGGATCCCTCGTTCTCCACTGACCCAGGATCAGCGTGGTCGGCCGGGTCTCATCATGCATATCTGACAGTTCCCACTGACCCAGGATCAGCGTGGTCGGCCCTGTCTCACCATGCATATCTGACAGTTACCACTGACCCAGGATCAGCGTGGTCGGCCCTGTCTCATCATGCATATCTGACAGTTCCCACTGACCCAGGATCAGCGTGGTCGGCCCTGTCTCACCATGCATATCTGACAGTTACCACTGACCCAGGATCAGCGTGGTCGGCCCTGTCTCACCATGCATATCTGACAGTTCCCACTGACCCAGGATCAGCGTGGTCGGCCGGGTCTCACCATGCATATCTGACAGTTACCACTGACCCAGGATCAGCGTGGTCGGCCCTGTTTCACCATGCATATCTGACAGTTCCCACTGACCCAGGATCAGCGTGGTCGGCCCTGTCTCACCATGCATATCTGACAGTTCCCACTGACCCAGGATCAGCGTGGTCGGCCCTGTCTCACCATGCATATCTGACAGTTCCCACTGACCCAGGATCAGCGTGGTCGGCCAGGTCTCACCATGCATATCTGACAGTTACCACTGACCCAGGATCAGCGTGGTCGGCCGGGTCTCACCATGCATATCTGACAGTTCTTATTATAACTCAGCTTCTCTCTGCTCCGCTTCACACATCCTGCTCACATCTCTC
>JAQOOF010000623.1:0-10000 GCA_029931835.1 Etheostoma nigrum | reverse complement strand
CGTCGACGTGGCGCTGGTCTACCCGCCGACCCCCGCCGTGCTGAGCCCCGGCCTCCAGTGACCCCCCCAACACCCCCACCCGACCCCGCCCCCTGCCCCGACCCCGGATCGCTGCCCCCCCTGCCCCCCCGTATGTATCTGTCCTGCATCTGAAAAACATTCAGACTCACATTTCACTTGTTACTGTTTTAGTCTCTTTTAAATGTATTTACGATGTTTTCGCCACTTTCTTCAGCAGCAGCGTGCATTACAACAACAATACGGTGTTTTAGAAGATGAAACCATGGAAACCCGTTCTACAACCTCAAAATACAGATATGGACCTGAAGAAGAGCAGAATATGGCCCCTTTAATAATAACATGGGCCCTTTAATAATAATATGGGCCCTTTAATAATAATATGGCCCCTTTATTAATAATATGGGCCCTTTAATAATAATATGGGCCCTTTAATAATAATATGGCCCCTTTAATAATAACATGGGCCCTTTAATAATAATGTGGGCCCTTTAATAATAATATGGGCCCTTTATTAATAATATGGGCCCTTTAATATCAAAATGGGCCCTTTAATAATAATATGGGGCCCTTTTAATAATAATATGGGCCCTTTAATAATAATATGGTCCCTTTAATAATAATATGGGCCCTTTAATAATAATATGGTCCCTTTAATAATAATATGGGCCCTTTAATAATAATATGGTCCCTTTAATATCAATATGGGCCCTTTAATAATAACATGGGCCCTTTAATAATAATATGGCCCTTTAATAATAATAATGATCCCTTTAATAATTATATGGGCCCTTTAATAATAATAATAATATGGGCCCTTTAATAATAATATGGTCCCTTTAATATAAATATGGGCCGTTTAATAATAATATGGGGCCCTTTAATAATAATATGGTCCCTTTAATATCAATATGGGCCCTTTAATATTAATATGGGCCCTTTAATAATGATATGGGCCCTTTAATAATAACATGGGCCCTTTAATAATAATATGGTCCCTTTAATAATAATATGGGCCCTTTAATATTAATATGGGCCCTTTAATATTAATATGGGCCCTTTAATAATGATATGGGCCCTTTAATAATAACATGGGCCCTTTAATAATAATATGGTCCCTTTAATAATAATATGGGCCCTTTAATATTAATATGGGCCCTTTAATATTAATATGGGCCCTTTAATAATGATATGGGCCCTTTAATCTGCCCGTGACGTAGCCTGTCTTGTTATATTCTGACTGTTGTCCTGCACGCGTCTGCTTTTCTTGGCCGGGTCGGCGTAGCCAATGAGAAGCTGTTCTCCGCGGCCCACCTGGTTGAATAAAGGTTAATTAAAATACAAATTTAAGAGACAATGTGTCCTTGTGTTGCAGGACGTTGACCGTCTGTGACGCCTCATCGTGTCGACATCAGACAGTATTAAGGATCAGGACGTTGTCCCTCAGTCCCTGGACGTCTTTTTAATCATTTCTACACACCACAGACGTCTGTAATGCTGAGGACCGCGTTGCATTGTGGGCCGGATCTCTGCAACGCCCCCCCCCCCCCTTCAGGAGGTTTCACGGGACGGAAATGTCCCGCGATGTGTTCGAGTGTTGAATCAGACGCTAATGCAGCAAAACATGAAGATGTGTTGAGTTTATGTGCAAGAAGAGAGAGAGGAACGGTTTCTCCAGTGTATCGGAGCTGCAGAGTTTAAAGGGTAAATCTGGGTTTTTAACCTGATTTTCCTTGTTTTTTGTGTGTAAGTGACCGATGGGAACAACGATCTCTGAGTTCGGTCCAGTATTAAGAGAGACTGCTGCTGTCGGGAGTCAGCGACATATTCTACAATGTAAGTTAATGAGGCAATTGTGCAGCTTCACTAATAGTTGTGTTGTTGCTGCTGACTGACTCCAATTATTATTCTGACAACATTATGGGATGGATCCCTACAGAGATAGACCTTTTAGTTAAAGAGTAAGATCCTTTTAGTTTAACATGAAACAGAAATCACCAAACCCACCAGACTCCATGTAAATAATCACTACTTTTAGCATGTATAGAGCAGCATATCTCCACCAGACTCCATGTAAATAATCACTACTTTTAGCGTGTATAGAGCAGCATATCTCCACCAGACTCCATGTAAATAATCACTACTTTTAGCATGTATAGAGCAGCATATCTCCACCAGACTCCATGTAAATAATCACTACTTTTAGCATGTATAGAGCAGCATATCTCCACCAGACTCCATGTAAATAATCACTACTTTTAGCGTGTATCGAGCAGCATATCTCCACCAGACTCCATGTAAATAATCACTACTTTTAGCATGTATAGAGCAGCATATCGCCACCAGACTCCATGTAAATAATCACTACTTTTAGCATGTATAGAGCAGCATATCTCCACCAGACTCCATGTAAATAATTACTACTTTTATCATCATAAAACACACTTCATTCAAAGTGTACAGAAACTAAATAAAACTACCAAAAGCCGTCTTGGTTCATCTGGTGGAGATATGCTGCTCTATACATGCTAAAAGTAGTGATTATTTACATGGAGTCTGGTGGAGATATGCTGCTCTATACACGCTAAAAGTAGTGATTATTTACATGGAGTCTGGTGGAGATATGCTGCTCTATACATGCTAAAAGTAGTGATTATTTACATGGAGTCTGGTGGGTTTGGTGATGGTGATGTCGGGGCTGTTTCATGTTAAACTAAAAGGATCTTCCTCTTTAACTAAAAGCTCTATCTCTGTAGGAATCCATCCCATAATGTTGTCAGACACTTAGAATAATAATGTGAGTCTGTCAGCAGCAACAACACAACTTTTAGTGCTAAGTGTCAGTTTAACGTTACATTTCAGCTTTCTGGACCACTGTCAAAAGATGGTTCTTCACATCAGTCACTTAGACACAAAAACATGCGGAAACGTGGTTAAAAAGAAACTCATATTTCAGATATAGACATTTATTAAAGGGTCAGATGTGACCCGAGGACAATGGGAGGTTAATATTGGGAGAAAACTCTTCTCTGTAGAGCAGTCTGAGATGGAAAGTTGGAGCAGAGTTCAGATAAATGTACAGATGTGTATGCGAGTGTGTGACTGTAACTATAATATATATATACAGTGGGTACGGAAAGTATTCAGACCCCTTTAAATTTTTCACTCTTTGTTTCATTGCAGGCATTTTCCAAAAATCAAAAAAGTTCATTTTATTTCTCAGTAATGTACACTCAGCACCCCATCTTGGACAGAAAAAAACAGAAATGTAGAAATTTTTGCAAATTTATTAAAAAACAAAAACTGAAATATCACATGGTCATAAGTATTCAGACCCTTTGTTCAGTATTTAGTAGAAGCACCCTTTTGATCTAATACAGCCATGAGTCGTTTTGGGAAAGATGCAACAAGTTTTTCACATCTGGATTTGGGTATCCTCTGCCATTCCTCCTTGCAGATCCTCTCCAGTTCTGTCAGGTTGGATGGTAAACGTTGGTGGACAGTCATTTTCAGGTCTCTCCAGAGATGCTCAATTGGGTTTAAGTCAGGGCTCTGGCTGGGCCATTCAAGAACAGCCACGGAGTTGTTGTGAAGCCACTCCTTCGTTATTTTAGCGGTGTGCTTAGGGTCATTGTCTTGTTGGAAGGTAAACCTTCGGCCCAGTCTGAGGTCCAGAGCACTCTGGAAAAGGTTTTCGTCCAGGATATCCCTGTACTTGGCCGCATTCATCTTTCCCTCGATTGCAACCAGTCGTCCTGTCCCTGCAGCTGAAAAACACCCCCACAGCATGATGCTGCCACCACCATGCTTCACTGTTGGGACTGTATTGGACAGGTGATGAGCAGTGCCTGGTTTTCTCCACACATACCGCTTAGAATTAAGGCCAAAAAGTTCTATCTTGGTCTAATCAGAGCAGAGGATTTTATTTATCACCATCTTGGAGTCCTTCAGGTGTTTTTTAGCAAACTCCATGCGGGCTTTCATGTGTCTTGCACTGAGGAGAGGCTTCCTTCGGGCCACTCTGCCATAAAGCCCCGACTGGTGGATTGCTGCAGTGATGGTTGACTTACTACAACTTTCTCCCATCTCCCGACTGAATCTCTGGAGCTTAGCCACAGTGACCATTGGGTTCTTCTTTGCCTCTCTCACCAAGGCTCTTCTCCCCCGATAGCTCAGTTTGGCCGGACGGCCAGCTCTAGGAAGGGTTCTGGTCGTCCCAAACGTCTTCCATTTGAGGATTATGGAGGCCACTGTGCTCTTAGGAACCTTAAGTGCAGCAGAAATTTTTTTGTAACCTTGACCAGATCTGTGCCTTGCCACAATTCTGTCTCTGAGCTCCTCAGGCAGTTCCTTTGACCTCATGATTGTCATTTGCTCTGACATGCACTGTGAGCTGTAAGGTCTTATATAGACAGGTGTGTGGCTTTCCTAATCAAGTCCAATCAGTATAATCAAACACAGCTGGACTCCAATGAAGGTGTAGAACCATCTCAAGGATGATCAGAAGAAATAGACAGCACCTGAGTTACATATGAGGGTCACGGCAAAGGGTCTGAATACTTATGACCATGTGATATTTCAGTTTTTGTTTTTTAATAAATTTGCAAAAATTTCTACATTTCTGTTTTTTTCTGTCCAAGATGGGGTGCTGAGTGTACATTACTGAGAAATAAAATGAACTTTTTTGATTTTTGGAAAATGGCTGCAATGAAACAAAGAGTGAAAAATTTAAAGGGGTCTGAATACTTTCCGTACCCACTGTATATATATATATATATATATATATATATATATATATAAAAGAACATCAGGGCTTTGTTTCACTTCAAATTAATTAATGTCTGGATGTTTTTCACTGCAGGATGTAAATAATATCTTTATTTTTTTATGTTTTCATTATTTGCAGTGCTGTGTGTGTGTGTGTGTGTGTGTGTGTGTGTGTGTGTGTGTGTGTGTGTGTGAGAGTGTGTGTATGTGTGTGTGTGTGTGTGTGTGTGTGTGTGTGTGTGTGTGTGTGTGTGTGTGTGTGTGTGTGTGTGTGTGTGTGTGTGTATGTGTGTTTTATACGTCTCACAGTTCAACATGAAATACCAAATAAACCAAAAACTGCTTTAGTACCACAGAACCCTGGCTCCTTTGTGTTTGTTTGGGACATTTTCACTCTTTTAGACATTATTTTCCTTTCAACATTTTTGTCTCGTTTTGTGATTGTTTTTTTTTAAATATTTTTGTCACCTTTTTTTAACTTTTTTATTTTATTTTATTTACTTTTTATTGCATTCTCTTTAAAAATTTGTAGCTTTTATTTTTGTAATTTTTTTTGTTTATTTTCAACATTTTTTCCTTTTTTTTATTTTTATGTTTTAATGTTTTCACTCTTTCAGACATTAATTTTCCACTTTTTTATGTTTTTGTCTCGTTTTTAAAAAACTTTTTTTCACTTTTTTATTTTATTTACTTGTTATTGTTTTCTATTGTAAAGCGTTTTAGCTTTTTTCGGGTTTTTATTTTTGTTTATTTTCAACTTTTTGTATTTTATTTCTGTATTTTGAATGGGCTGCAGTACCACCTCTAACCGCTAGCTGTTAGTCTTACACATAGACCGTTAATATTAATGGACAGAACATGTGTGACGTCACCCATTGGTTTGTGGAGATCAGAAATGAGTCGTCGAGTTTGCGTTTATGGGCGCAGCCATCGTGGTTGTATGAAGGTAAATATGGTGCAAAAGTGAGAGCGCGTAGATGCGATGTGAGCATTTGTAAAACATGACTTGAGAGCTTGTAAAACAAATCTGTAGTTGTAGATGCGATGTGAGCACTTGTAAAACATGACTTGAGAGCTTGTAAAACAAATCTGTAGTTGTAGATGCGATGTGAGCACTTGTAAAACATGACTTGAGAGCTTGTAAAAAAAATCTGTACTCGTATTTATTTTTATTTTTTTCACTTGAGTCACTTTTTCAGTACAACCACAACTCAGTGATTACAACCTCTCGAATCTGTCGCTGCAGCGTGCTCTCTCGCATCACACAGCGGCGAGTCTGCGCTCTCGACTTTTGCAACACTTCTTGCGGTACATTTGGTGCAAAACTAATTTGTACCTGTGGACTTAGTCTGTGGAGCTCTGAGCCAACAGGACGGGGGGGGGGGGGGACAGCAGGGTTTCTATCGCCAGATGAGGGACAACTCTGTCCGGCTTATTTATGTAGCATGAAAGCTAGCGTTAGCTAACTAGCAGCCAGCCCGTTTATAGATACTGTTATACCTTTTAATTATCTCAACACTTTTTAACAGTCCAACTGAAACTCTGGCGGTGAGCTCCAGGGTCCTGCAGCCGCAGACGGACCGCCGTTAGTGGGGCTCGGCCAGCGTGGAAACGTCGCTAGAAAGATCCCCCGCCGACCTCGACCTTATCTGATCTCCAGCGGGACACGGAGAGCTCCAGACCCGGTAGCAGCGGCACAACCCCCCTGGAGCCCACCGCCAGTGTTGGTGGAATAGCAAGCAAGCTAGAGCTCACCGCCAGTGTTTCAGTTGGACTGTTAAAAAGTGTTGAGATAATTAAAAGGTATAACAGTATCTATAAACGGGCTGGCTGCTAGTTAGCTAACGCTAGCTTTCATGCTACATAAATAAGCCGGACAGAGTTGTCCCTCATCTGGCGATAGAAACCCTGCTGTCCCCGGCCGTCCTGTTGGACAGAGTTGTCCCTCATCTGGCGATAGAAACCCTGCTGTCCCCCCCCGTCCTGTTGGACAGAGTTGTCCCTCATCTGGCGATAGAAACCCTGCTGTCCCCCCCCCCCCGTCCTGTTGGCTCAGAGCTCCACAGACTAAGTCCACAGGTACAAATTAGTTTTGCACCAAATGTACCGCAAGAAGTGTTGCAAAAGTCGAGAGCGCAGACTCGCCGCTGTGTGATGCGAGAGAGCACGCTGCAGCGACAGATTCGAGAGGTTGTAATCACTGAGTTGTGGTTGTACTGAAAAAGTGACTCAAGTGAAAAAAATAAAATAAACACGAGTACAGATTTTTTTTACAAGCTCTCAAGTAATATTTTACAAGTGCTCACATCGCATCTACAACTACAGATTTTTTTTACAAGCTCTCAAGTCATGTTTTACAAGTGCTCACATCGCATCTACGCGCTCTCACTTTTGCACCATATTTACCTTCATAAAAGTCACTGCGATGAAACGTAGGCAACCCCCGTGCCATGGACAAGCTTTGATTGACAGGCCGTGAACTGTCAATCACACCATAGCCGCGCCCCAAAACACCCCCGGCTTTATCGCCGATTTTAAAATCAACGAGACCGTAATTTAAAAAATTAACATCATTCTGTGTTGCAGAATACTTAAAACTAGCGATCGAGACCACAAACTCATTATGAAGATGTTTACTGAGGTAATAAATCAAGTGAGAAGTGGCTCATTTCTCCATAGACTTCTATAGAAACCAACTTCTTTTGCAACCACGCGTGTCGCCCTCTGCAGGAATTCAGATAGAATGCAGGTTTAAGTTACTTCCGCATTTGCTTCACTTTGCCGAACCGGATGCTCTGTCCATATACTCTTGATTAATATTAACGGTCTATGGTCTTACACATACATAGGTCAACTCTATGGTATTACATTGCCATCCAGTATCATTGAAGGTCCCGGATGTTGCCTTTGCGCTTCGACCGCCTGGCCGATAGGGGGCGGTAACCCCTCCGAGACGCGGTTAAAGCGGAGCGCTGTCCCCGGACCTTCCTCTTCGTTCCGCGGCCTCAGAGGTAGGAGATCTGTCCCTCGTATGAACACTTTAAATCTCCTTAAATCTTAACTAATCTTCGCCATCCTGCTTCTTTACCCGCTGCTCTTTGTTCACAACACGTAAATACTTACCGTCGCGTTAGATTTCGGTGTTTGGTGGCGGGAATTCAGAGTTAATGTCATTTTAGTGAGGACGCCGGTTCGGTGGCTAGCACGTTAGCTTTCCGCCATGTTGGCTCCGTGGGCCGAAATAACTGCTCCAAACTGGTGTTATAAACGCTAATATCTGCTCAGCTGTGTTTCATATGTGTGCTATATTATATATAATGTGAACTGGTGTTTCTGGCTAGTTCTCGCGGTGTTTGTGGGTGTTTTTAGGGCCGATGTTTCTGCACCAAACTCCTGTGTAAAAACACTCATTTCTGTCCTCAACATGGCAGCGCACACAGGACATTTAACTAGTGTTTCTGCTTAATTTTTGAGATATTTGTGGATGTTATCATTGCCGAATATTTAGCAAATACTATCTTAACTTGCTGACAGGCTTTTTACGGATTTATTTATATTCATTTTACGTTTTTTCCTGAGTTTCCAGATATATGAAAATGGGCTGCTATGAGCCAAACTGCTGTTTTAAACGCTAATATCTGCACAGTTATGTTTCATGTGTGTTCTAAATTATAAATAAGTGTTTCTGGCTAGTTCTCGCGGTATTTGTGGGTGTTATTAGTGCCGAGAGATGTTATTTCTGCACCAAACTCCTGTGTAAAAACGTTCATTTCTGTCCTCCACATGTTCCATGTGTCCCACAATGATAACTAGTGTTTCTGTAAATTTCTAAGGTGTTTGTGGCTGTTATCATTGCCGAAGATTTGGCAAATGCTAAGTCATTGAAGTGCTAACAAACTATTATTTTTTAAGTTTTTCTCATTTTCCACATATATGAAAATGGAAGCTGCTGTGTAACAACACTAGTTTCTGCACACTACATGTTTCATGTGTGTGCTCTATGATATGTAATGTTAACTTTCTGGGTAATATTTGTGGGTGTTATTAGTGCCGAGAGATGTTATTTCTGCACCAAACTCCTGTGTAAAAACGCTCATTTCTGTCCTTCACATGTTCCATGTGTCCCACGATGGTAACTAGTGTTTTGCTTAATTTCTAAGGTGTTTGTGGCTGTTATGATTGCCGAATATTAGCATATACTACCTTAACTTACTGCAGGCTTTTATATTATATTATATTAGCATATACTACCTTAACTTACTGAAGGCTATTATATTAGCATATACTACCTTAACTTACTGCAGGCTTTTATATTATATTATATTAGCATATACTAGCTTAACTTACTGCAGGCTTTTATATTATATTAGCATATACTAGCTTAACTTACTGCAGGCTATTATATTATATTAGCATATACTAGCTTAACTTACTGCAGGCTTTTATATTATATTATATTAGCATATACTAGCTTAACTTACTGCAGGCTTTTATATTATATTATATTAGCATATACTAGCTTAACTTACTGCAGGCTTTTATATTATATTATATTAGCATATACTAGCTCAACTTACTGCAGGCTTTTATATTATATTATATTAGCATATACTAGCTTAACTTACTGCAGGCTTTTATATTATATTATATTAGCATATACTACCTTAACTTACTGCAGGCTATTATATTATATTATATTAGCATATACTACCTTAACTTGCTGAAGGCTTTTATATTATATTATATTAGCATATACTAGCTTAACTTACTGAAGGCTTTCTACAGACTTATTTTATATTCAGTCTTATGTTTTATCTTCCACATATATAAAAATGGACCGCTGTGAACCAAACTAGTGTGTAAAAACGCTCATTTCTGCACAATGTGTTTCATATGTGTGGAGTATGAAATGTAATGTTAACTAGTGTTTTTGGCTAATTCTCGCGGTATTGGTGCCGGTAACTAGTTCTGTACCAAACTACTGTTAAGTTGCTCATTTCTGTACTTAACATGTTCCATGTGTTCTACAATGATAACTAGTTAATTTCTAAGGTATTTGTGACTTCTCATTGCCAAAGATTTAGCATATACTAACCTGACTTACCTACAGGCTTTCTACGGACTTACTTTATATTCATTTTGTCTTTTCTGATCTTCCAGATATCTGAAAATGGTCCGCTACTCTCTCGACCCCGAGAACCCGACTAAATGTGAG
>JAQOOF010000622.1:0-21748 GCA_029931835.1 Etheostoma nigrum | reverse complement strand
ACTATTCAAGTAAAAACAGATTATAAAGGGTACCCTAACTAGTTAACAGAGAGGTGTTAAAGTCTACAGTTTACTCATATTACCTTGACCACTTCTTTCTTTGCAAAAATGAAGGTGACACAGTTATAAACAATGACTGAAATTTAGCATTAAGTTTTGCAGAGCCTTTTATTCTACTTTGACCTACTGTACTGTAATTTGTTTGCACATGCAGATTTACGGTGCAAAGATGCACTAATTTTTTGTGTCTTTACTTCCAAATGGATAGGGTTAAATAATATTAGTGTTGACTTAATTATAACTGCAAATCAAGTTTCCTTTTTCATTTTTGCCAAACATTGCATGCATTTTTAATAGGGCTGTCAAAAATAGCGCGTTAACGACGTTAATTAGTTGTTTGTTTGTTGTTAATTACGTACATTTTTTTAACGCATTTCACGCATGCTCAGTGTGACAAATTATTCAGGTCAGGAAAGTGGTTGGGAGCTAGAGGCGAGATGGAGCAAGGTGAGCAAAGTGGGCCTATTGACGGATTCAAATATAAAAAGAATGATGATGGTACAGTTAACAAGTACAAGGTTATTTGCAAGATTTGTAACAAGGAATTTCAATTTCACCGGAGCTGTTTAAGCTTGAGGTACCATGTCAACGCCAAACATGCGTTTGCTGGGCCATCAGGTTCAGCAAGTGGTTTGCGCCAGACCACGCTGAATGTTCGCAGGCCATTAACAAAATCAACCTCAGATAATTTGACCAACACAATAGCAAAATGGATTGCAAAGGATTGTAGACCCATTCGCATTGTAGAAGACTCGGGTTTCCTTGATGTTTTGCAAGTGGCGTCTCAAGACTCATCCTATAAGCCACCGTCAAGAGCCACAGAGAAGAAAAAAAAAACGAAAATCCACGAGCTCTATGAAAACGAAAAAGAAAAAAGGAAAGAGGTCTTGGTTCAAGTAAATCATATCGCCCTGACAGGAGACCATTGGACGTTAGTGAGTAACAACAATTACCTCGGAGTAACGGCACATTTCCTCAGTGACACGTGGGAACTGAAGTCTTTTGCGCTGACTATATTAAAAACTGAGGAGCGTCATTTTGCGGAGGCTTGTAAAGAACAGTTCCTTTCTGTTGCACGTAAGTGGGACATCGAGGGCAAGACGACAACCATTGGGACTGACAGTGCACGCAACATGGTTGCCGCAATTCGACTTACACGCTATGAACACATGAACTGTGTCGCTCACATGGTGCAGAGAAGTGTCACAGTGAGTCTTGCTGACAGCGGCTTTGTAAATGCTTTGGCCAAGGCTCGCAAAGTTGTCGGTCATTTTAAGCACAGCCCAGCAAATGCTGCGGAACTTCAAGCACAACAAGTCAGCCTGGGAAAGTTGATTTAAACCACCATTATTTGGCTGTGTTAATAAACAGACATAATATGAAAATTATGTATCTGTGTCCTGTTATTTATCTTTTGGTATGCATTTCAGAAAAAAATGGTTAGGATTCAGATGTAATTGCATGTAATTTTTTTTTTTTAATTGTTATACTTATTTTTCTACCATTCAATACAGCCATTTGTTTCATTCTTTTATGTTAATATGAAACTTATTTGGCTGACTCTTTAGCTGAGTTTTATAATCCATCACAGTGAGCATCAGTATTGGATTCATTTGTGTCAGAGTTGCATTATAAGTGCAGGGTAACGTGGTGCAGACATGTTTTAAGTGCAATGATTTGCACTTAAACAGTATTACCAAGTTTTAATATATCGATCTTATATCAACCTCGTGATATGAGACTAGATATCGTCTTAGATTTTGGATATTGTAATATGGCAAGTGGTGTCTTTTCATGGTTTTATAGGCTACATACTGTACATTGCATTACATTTTCTTTATTTACTTAGACTGTTCTAGCTGTTCTATTATTGGCCTTTACCTACTTAGTCCTTATATCCACATTATAATATAATATATTATTGTGTAAATATTTTGTGAAAGCACCAATAGTTGCGGTATTGATATTGAGGTATTTGTATACAAATATTGTGATATTTGATTTTCTCCATATCGCCCAGTAAGTATGGGATACACCGTAAATATTCTACAACATGCAGAATGAGTGCTATCGTGATTTAAATGAACCTGTCTGGTAGTCTAACTGCTCGAGTTGCTAGTCCTACTGCATTTTGTAATAAAACTGTGGGTTATTGTATCACTGCTTCACCAGAACTCTGCTGTAAAACTGCTGCATAAAATGTTACCATAACTGAAAGGAAAGATGGACAACAATATTAAAATAAGATGTTGGTTGAAAAATGGGGATTTTAGTTAAAGGTTAGTTAGTTGTCGGAATAAAATCAAGAACTAGATTAGAATAAAGATTCAAGTAAGACTAATGATGAGCCAGATTCTTACAGGTATAGTTTTAGCAGTCACATATCAGTCTTAGGGCCCTATTTTAACGATTTAAGCGCACACCGTGAAGTGCATGACACAGGTGCGTTTAGGGCCTGTCCAAATCCACTTTTGATAGTTTTATGGCAGAAATAAGGGTCTTTGCGCTAGGCGCATGGTTCAGTAGGGTTGTACTTCGTGTCTTTATTAATTTATAGGTGTGTTTTGGTTGTAACATGCAATAAACCAGTTAATGTCCTCTGCCATTCCCTTTAAAAGCCAAGTGTGTTTGTACCTTGGCGCATTGCTATTATGATGGCGTTTTTGCACCATAATATTTTTATATGTATTCTTTTGCATGTTTGTGTGCTGCTGCGCTTCCTTGTGTGTGTGTGTAACAAGCATAGTGTGCGCGTGCTGTGCATGAGCCTAGGCGCATTTTACTAATGCGCTGTTAAAATAACAATGAAATCCTGCGCTATTGACTTTAGACCAGGTTTTTGTTGGTCAATGGCGCAATCACTTCCCACTGCCTCAAATTAGCAATATACCAAGAATTCACCTGAACACACCTCCTTGTAAGACCAGTACGCCCATAGGCGCAAAGGTGGGCGCAGGTGCATTTGCTATTTAAACCACATGGGCACGGGAAATTTACAACTACGTTGGTCTTAAAATAGCAAAGACACTTGCGTCGGGCTTTGCGCCACACTGCGCCGGGTGCAGGATAGGGCCCTATATTTTAAATGTCAAATGTGTCAACACTCTCCTCCAGGTCTGAATAAGGGTGGAGTATTAGCAGGAGTGATTGGTGCCCGAAAACCCCACTACGATATCTGGGGCAACACTGTGAACGTGGCCAGTCGCATGGAGTCAACAGGGGTTATGGGAAACATTCAGGTACAGCACTAAACTGTATTACAGATCTCTAGATTACTTAACACTGCTTTACACAACTTTCAAAATGAATACTGTGAAGAGTAGCTTTAAAGCTTTTGTGATGAACCATGTTGTATTCCTGGTTTATCCAAGGTTCATTTTACCTAGCGAACATGTTTTTAAAGAGATACTGTCTTCGTGTCTGTGTATTTTTACATATAATCACTAGAAACAATGTTTACCCCACTACATTCTACTATACACATGTTCCTGTGCGAGTGTGAGTTTAAGAGTGTATTTTTATAAACTACAGTCATGAAGAAAAATCTAATTTTGCATTTGAATAACTTTAAGTAAAAATAAACTTAAAAGTAACCACATTTTCATAAATCATCATTACGTAATGGTAGGATAACGTTACATTTTCTTGACTTTATTAAAGCATAAATATGACTTATGACTTTCACAAGGTCTCTCTGTATACTATAGTGAAGAAAACAGCTGCCACTAAAGACGATACTGACTCCAATTTGTGTAGATCAAAGAAGAAAACAAACCACAATCCTTCCATTAGTATGTATCAAAAGTACAAACCCACAACTATTGCCAACTTTTAGTTCTCATCAAGCTTGATTCCAGTAGCAGCAGGCAGCTGTTTTCAGACAAAAAGGTTTTAAAACCTACTGTACACTACCACATTTTCATTATCTTCTCAATGCTGCTTAAGTTAACCTTGTTTTGCAATCACCAATACAATTTTGCATTTCCAATTTTTGTTTTACGAAACACCGTCTGATAGCCTGTGTGTGTGTGTGTGTTTGTGTGTGCGTGTGTGTGTGTCTTTGTGTGCGTGCGTGCGTGCGTGCGTGCGTGCGTGCGTGCGTGTTGCCCCTAGGTAGTGGAGGACTGCTACAACATCCTAAAGGAGTACGGCTTCCGTTTTGTGAGAAGGGGGCCCATCTTTGTGAAGGGGAAAGGGGAACTGCTCACTTATTTTCTGAAGGGAAGAGACAAACAAGGCTCATTTATCAACGGCTCCTCTGTCACTCTACCACATCAGGTGGTGGACAGCTAAGGTCACACACACACACACACACACACACACACACACACACACACACACACACTCCAGCAATCACGGTCAGTGAAGTTATTTGTTTAGAAACGGTCCAATACCTGTACTAAATGTATACATTAAAATACCACTGACACACTTCTTACACACCTGTGACAACACACCACTCATTACTCATTACTGCTTGTGGAAAGATATATGTGCCAGTAGAGATTGTATTTAAATTAGTCATGTTCAAGTTGAACAACAGACCTTTAAACATTAACAACTAGATAAATTAACAGAATCGATTAGAAATCCGACAGGATCAAGATACAGACACCATGGAAGTGTAATTCAAATGTAATTTTAATTGTACAAATAAAAATAATAAGACTACATGAAGGCAAGTTTAGACAAGGTAAACCGGCAGCAGAAAATCCAAGGTCAAGTGTCCACATTTTTTTCATTTATGGCAGCTGTAAAAAAAATAAAAAAAATAAACTAGGAAGGAAGGAATGCAGTTTCTTACAATGTGGAAATTCTTCTTAATCAATCCTGGATTTTTCCCCCATCCTATGAAATGTGTTAGAAGTGAATGTTATTCCATTAGTAACTTCACATTCTTGTGTAACAAAACCAAAGTGATATGGAACAGCTTCTCCAACGTTCTCCCCCACACTGACAGTGTCTACTATGAAAGGACAGTCTCCATGTTGACTAATGCTGCAGATCAGTCCGACTTTCATACACAAACACAGTAGCCTCTTCTGAATGGCAATCAAAAAAGTTATATCAGTTTCAGCTGCTAGGTATCAAACCAGGGACGTTGTGGTTCTGTGGTATGCACCTTAACCCTTCAGCTATCAAAACACCTCTTACTAAAACGAGTGTGAAGGATATAGGGGCATGTATTGGCAGAAATGGAATATACTAAAAAAAAAAAATACTAAGTGCTGGTGAAAACTCATCATATCTACATGGGGAACGGGTCTTTTCCCACAGTGCCCCCTATTTTAAACCGCCATGTTTCCTCAGTAGCCCAGAACAGACGAATCCACCACTGGCTCTCGAAAGGTCCTTTTGCATTTTAATATTACCTGAAGGCCACCGTAAGGTTCTACTATCCAGTTGAAAGGGAGGAGTGAGGAAGAGGTATTTAGTTGGTTGCAATCTGCAACCTTAGTGCTAGACATGGGGGTAAATTAAATCAGTTGGGGGGATATGTGTAGTTGGTACTCCAGTAAGTAGGCTGGCAATGCTATTTTATTCACTTTATACAGTACATCGGAAGAATGGATTGTTTTCTCCAGTCAGATGATGCTGATTCATTAATAAATTGGTCGTGACAAAAAAGGATGTATTTTTCCTCTATGTTAGCGATTATAACATTTTGGTATTTTGTTTGGTATTAGCTTGTTGGATATTAAGTCCCCCTCTATAACTAACACGGCATAAAGCTTGTGTGAACTGATGGCTAATATTGTAGATCTACTGTTATGTTGGGTTAAGTAGTGTTAGTTAGTATCAGGGCTTTGAACCGGTTCAAGGAACGAAAACGAAAACCGGGAACTTTTTGTATTTTACAGGGAACAGAAACGAAACCGGAAACGTTATTATTTTTTATGTTCTGGAACAGGAACACTTATTTAAAAATAATGGTAACCGGTTAATACCGGTTTTATTTCGTTCCTCAAAGTTTCCGTTGCCTAATTAACTAAATAAAAAAAGTAATTATTTTCCTGCGCACGTTACCATGTCGGCTGAGGTTCACTTCCTGTGTGACATCACATCAGACATTCGCTGAGTCTGACTGAATGGAGAGAGAGCGTAACACCCAGGCTAGAGAGAGCAGTGTCTCCACTCCACATCTTAAATAAGAGGTAAATTACGACCCATCGTTAATTAAAACGTTCATTCCAAACACAATATCAATAGCTATATTTTTCGAATCCACGTTAATGATGGACTAGCGAACATTTGGCTAAATAGCGCCAACACCTCTGTTTGCCTAATGCACAGATAGCTAGCTATTCTTGGTAACACACTAAACAGATTATCTTTCTCATTTGTGGCACCTTTTCTGTTTGTGTAGATGGGAAGACATACAGAGAATCCAAATCGCCAACATTTTTCCTTTGACCCAGCAACAAACAAATCGAAGTGCAAAGTTGAGGAATGTGGAGCCGAAATAGCGGGCAACCATGGGGGGAACTTGCAGAGGCATATCCCATTTGCACTTGGTTAACGTCAGATATGGGGAGTAGCCTAATCTGCTTTTGTGACTGCATGATTTCTTTTATTTTTATTTATTATTGGCTGTTAGGCATATTTTTTGCATCGTGGCAATTTAGCCTACTCTCGTTAGGCCTAATGTCAGTCACAAATCTTTGTTTTTTTGTTGTTTGTTTAAAAATGCCAGTTTGGAATTTGTTGTTTTAACAATAAACTACACATTTGAAATAATTGTAGGCCTTTCTAATTATTATTATTATTAATAATATAATTATTATTTAATAATGGTTGTAATATTATTACATTTGGTTTAAGCTAAATGAGAAAGATGTGACATAATTCTATAGCATTAAACAGCTGACAGGAACTAAATTAACCGTTCCGGGAACAGTATTTTTTTGTTCTAACCGGTTCGGGAACGTCAATTTATTGGTGGAACTCATAACCGGAAACGTTATAATTCTGTTTCTGTTCGGAACGAACCGATTGGGAAAAAAAATCGGTTCAAAGCCCTGGTTAGTATTAGTGTTGTTGTGTCAGAATCCCTCCGTTTTGGTGCACTGAAAAATGATATGGTTGTTTTTCTGTTGATGTTTTTCTTTTCTTTTTAAGATAATTTTTTTGGGCATTTTAGACCTTAATTGTACTGGACAGGTGAAGATGTTAAAGGGAAGAGAGAGAGGGAATGGCATGCAGCAAAGTGTTGAACCTGCAGCCGCGGTGACAAAGACTGAGCCTTTGTACATGTTTAAATATGAGGTTCATAGCTTTACCATGAGGTCATATTATAATTATTAAATTATCTTGCGTCCTCCACATGAAGATAAGTTTCGTCTGGGACAGAGGATGTCTTTTACTTAGATATTCAACTGCAGCAAGCCCACTGATTTGCCACTTAACATCATATTGAACAAAACGCAACACATCTGTAGATCTACAATATTAGCCTAAAACCAGTTCACACATAGGCTTTTTGCTGTGTTAGTTGTAGTGTGTGATTTCCAACAAGCTATTAAACAAGCAAACATGAACAAAGTTGTTGTCTCATTTGCAATTGTGTTGTTTTGCTAAATACACAATTATTATAAAATGATTTGTCATTATATTATTTTATATATTCAGCATGGTTTTAATGATATTGTTAGGGGGGCAACTCTCAGATGGGGTAGGTCTTTTAAATTCAATTTCAATCACATTTCATCCTATTGCAGAACAGATACCTTTTGGGAGTTTTGAAGATAAAAATTGCGTTTTGATTTTAACCTTTCAACATGAAAATGACTAATTCAGACTAATGTAATTTAATTAAAATAAATGATGGGCTGTATGTCTTTCCACAAAAATATCTTAGATTAAAACAAATTGGAACATTGATCATAGACATGCACACACATATATACACACACACACACACACACAAGTGTGACAAGACAAGTGCGTCTCACTATCTTTGTGGGGACCCGTCATTGACATGATGCATTCCCTAGCCCCTTCCCCTGACCTTAGCCATCACAACTAAATGCCTAAACCTAACCCTTACCCTCACCCTAACCATATCCTAATTCTAACCCCTATCCTAAAACCAAGTCTTTACCCTTAAACAGCCCTTTAAAGTTGTGGGGTCCAACATTTTGGCCAAACCAAAGCTGTCCGGACCCCACAAGTATACTGTATTCCCGGTTTTTGGACCCCACAAATGTAGTTTAACAAGAACACGCATACTAACACACACATACACACAGCATTTTTGCAAACACACCAGTTTTGATGTATTTGCTCAGCATATTAACACTACACTATGGATTTCTAAATTCTAGATTGCTCGCCATTTACAAAATACTTTCATGTACGGAAACCGAATAGACTGCTCTGAGCTTAAGTTTCCTGTCTCTGATGAGGAAGAGGATTTGGAAATGGACCAATGAGAGACAAGAGTGTGACAATGCCAACTGAACTGCCACCTGCTGCAGCCATTGTGTGGTCATGGGTGTATATAATAGTGTGTGCACATAATGTATTTTTCCACAGTCAAAGTATTTTTTCTCTTTGATTCTGATTTGTGAACAGGTCAGATCTTCTGTGCTCTCTTCTCTGCTCCTGGAACTCGTACAGCACATTACACTGCTGGCATTTGGACGTTTTTGTGCCTCAGAGCTGTGTTGGACATAATGGAGAACAGAGACGCGTATACTGTGTGTTTTAGGAGAGGGACAGGTGACGGTGTCCAGAGGGTAGCACACAAATATTTTTCACACTGGTTGTGGATTGATGGAAGTGCCTATCACAGCAGTGATCACCATGTGTTAATGTAGTTGAAGGATTTCATGGCCCTCTACGTGCATGGGAAAATATTTGAGTGAAGGATAATTCCAGTTTATTTCAACTTGCTCTGGTCATAAATTCTATTAGTTCTAATAACATTGTACACTTAATAGTTCCAAAGGGTCAAGAAACACTAGCAGTTTGGAAACAACCCAAAAGGTTAGTCCAACTTATTTGAATAGAAAAAGAAGGCGAATGGTAAAATGATTATCCAAACTCTCTATTGAAAATATCTATCACAGTTTTCAGACCCCCTTCTTCAACTTTGACCTACTGTGCCTGCTGTAGTTTTGTGCACCGTTTGCTTGGAATTATTGTCGACCTTTTAAGGTGTGCTCACTTTCCGTTTAATTTCCAAATAAAATGGTTTAGATAATCTGATTAAAGTGAAGGTTTCTATCTAACCTGTCTGAATGTCAGAATACTCGTGTTTCTTGACCCTTTTTGATCTTCTTAGATCTATTTCAGTGATGTCACCGTGACATTAGTCTTGACAATTAACTTGGTGAGTGATAAGAAAAGCCAAAACAGGACACAATCTGTTATACACTTGAATTTGCATGGCAGTTATGTGAAAAAAGAAGGCTACAACAAAATAAGTTTAAATTAATTGAGAAAGTATTATATTTTATGATGTAAAATTACAACAGCAACAAAAAGTTCAAATACATGACATTGAACTTGTTGCAGCTTGGCGACCCTATTTCCTCCTGGTATCAACATCCAATCTGTATCTGGATAGTGGTATCTGATAATGAGGCCTTTGCATTTACACCTGGAATTAAGAAACTTCCTCACTATCTCAACTTTGCTTGCACTGTGGTTGAATCTCAACACACAATTTAGGTAGGTGACCCAGCTGACTTTCCAGGGCATGATCCACTTTTGCTTCAACACTGCTCCTACCATAGTGCTATTAAGCAATGGTTTTCACCTTACTTCATGGACAAGTGTCATCCATGGCAGCATGGAGCCTAACCTTAGCTTCATGCCCTCCAGTCTCATTTCCTACCACCACCAGCAACAAACATGCTCACTAACTTAACCATGACTCCATCTAGAATATAATTTCTTTTCTTTTCTTTTTGACCCTTTTGAATTTAAATTTGACCCCCTCGTGCCGGGAATACCGCAGCAACCATAAACCTAGCTTTAGGGGACCTTTTAACTTGCTTGGGACTTTTTCCTTCAGAATGTGGTCATCCTACAATATATAGGCCTCATTTAATTATGGCTAAGTCCTGATCACAATGTGAGCAAGACCACCTCCAGATATGAATTCTACATTTATCTTCATTACATCTGTATTAACATGTTGATTCCCTGATCCAGATAAGGTATCCACATACAGATCTCATGTTAATACCAGGTGAAAATGGGGTATCACTTTTCTAGTGAATTCTGGCCTACCATCTGTGTCTTGTTTGTCTGCTTGCTTGGTCATGTACAGCCACAACTTTCAAAATTGACACAGATGTGTACAGCAGACAGCACAGGGTTTTATATTTCAGACCCAAGGGGATATTCCAGGGGGAATAAAAACAAAAAACATATACAAACCCCAAAATATTCCAAAATGTTCAGTGGCTAATATACAGACATGTTCGCCAATGGTTCCATAGACTAGAAGAGAATGTGACAGAACTGCGTACAGGGTTAGCAAAACAGTGATCATGTCATTTTCTGACTGAGATACCCTACACATAAATCCATACATCAAGTTACGTAAAACAGCAGAGCAACTAGGTACCCCAACGCTGACAAACATATGGCTTGCACTGGAGCTTCTTGGAGCATTCAGCAGCAGCCTCATGCTGTCATTATAAGCCACAATGAGTTTTCCAATGCTGCCTTGCTTATAACGATAACACAGGTAGGCCGTATACAAAGGTGTACAATACGCTCTAAAGAGTTTTTTACGACACAGCATGTTCGCTTGAGCATACAGCTTTCGACGCTGCCTATAGATGTCCTTATCATCAGAATGGTCATTTGCAATAATATGGCCCACATATGTAATCTCACTGCACACCATAAGTGCAGTGTCGGACAGATTGAAGTCAAGGAAGGTTGCCTGTCTGTCTTCTCTACTTCTGATAATCATGATCTTACTCTTTTTAGAATTTTATTTTATATCAAAATTGAGACCAAACTGTGTGCATACTCTCAGAACCTGTTGGAGACCAGCACTATATGGGCTAAAGATGACCAAATCATCTGCGTAAATTAGGTGATTAATTAGTAAGTCACCAACCCTACAGCCTGTACCACATGCATTTAAAATCAAGGAGAACTCATTAATGTACATATTAAAAAGAAAAGGAGACAGAATTCCTCCCTGGAGAACACCACTGGTCACTTGGAAGGGAACAGATGTTACATTCCCCCATCTCACTTTCATTGTATGATGCGAGTACCAATATACCAAGATTCTAATTATAAAACCCATTTTTAGACAATTTTAAAAATAATTCTCATGATTATAATGATCAAATGCTTTAGAAGCATCAATGAAGCACAAGAACATTGTGGAATTTTGCCTATTATATTTATCTAAAATTTCTTTCAATGCAAAAATACACAAATCAGTTAAGTTAGTTAGAAATTGGTTATCAGTAGACAGGACATACCTCTCAAGTCTACACAATATAACTGTCTCCAGCACTTTGGACATAACACTAGCCAGAGGGTCCGTGTACTTGGCGGCCAACGGATTTTCGTTTTGAAATGAAAAAAAACAAAAACGAAAAACAGCCAGTTTCCCAATTACCATTAGTAAACAGGGAAACAAAAACCGGAAAACAACCCGTTTTTTGTTTTGATATTAAAAAACGGAAAACGAAAAACAATCTCGTTATCCGATTGTCTTTGATGCGTTTATAGATGGAAATCGGAAAATAAAATACGGGTGTATACGTCTCATTTCTCAATTTTACAATGTTTTTTATTGTGACCCGGAAGTCGCTCCTGCGAGCTTGACGGTCAGCAGAGGGCGCGCTGCCGTTTGCAGTGTTACCAAGTCCGCTTATTAAAAGCAACTATGGGCTTGTTTTTATGTAAAGTTGCTTACACATATTGGTAGTCGCGGGTCGCGTTGTTTTGGGCTTGTTACTAAAGTGTAGTTGCTTATTTGGGCTTGTTCCCAGCTCCATAATAAGTTGTCAAGCAAATATTTTCTATATGTTATTTAAACGTAGGAGTTTGCTCCCTCGGTCCCGCCCCTTTCCCCATACACACTAGAGACAGCAGAGTTATTTTCCGCCCACTTCCTGCTTCTTATTGGCTCTGACCCAAATGAAAACGAGTACTGGCCAATCAGAGGCCGAGCAGGGCAATCTGTGTTTTCTGGTTAGGAAAATGCGCGAGTAGCGACTGATGGTGACTGGACTGTAGGAGAGTTTTATGGAGGAATAAATGTGGGCGAAAATACGGGAAGAAATATAACAAAGACTGGGAAAAAGAGAAAGGATTAAAATAATGGATTCAACCCGTCGTGGGGAACAACTCAAAATCACTGTGAAAAAGTGTATATTTGCTATCCCATCAGTTTTCTAATGTTAAATAATGTTAAAAGGTGATTTACCTCCCTCCTGTGGTCATTGTCCTGAAGCTCAGGGGGAGAAAATAAATAAACTACGGTGTGTACAGTTTACCAGTCTGTCCACATGGATGTAAATTGACAATCCGTCCCCACAGATTGTAAAACCGTGCACACAGACTCCAAACTGTGAACCCAACGCAGCTGCTGTATCCCCACAAGACATCCCATTCTTTCGGTTTTCAAATATAAAACTACCAAATTCGTCTAAAAACATTTTTACGCTCGTCTCATTGATGTCCAAATGACTACCGGGTATGCTGCGTTCAACATAAAGAGACAACCAAAAACGGGGACTGTCCCCTAAATCCAAGGACGTCTGGTCACCCTAGACCCGGCCTAGACCAGACATCCTCGGTGTATCTACCATTTGTAAATGATAGGTATTTGCAAAATACCTACATCACATATATGATGTAGGCTATAATAGGTATAAATACCCCTAAATCACATATATGATGTAGGCTATAATAGGTATAAATACCCCTACATCACATATATGATGTAGGCTATAATAGGTATAAATACCCCTACATCACATATATGATGTAGGCTATAATAGGTATTTTGCACACACACATTATAAATATGATAGGGAAGAAGAAACAGATAGTGACCGTAAAGTCAGATATTTAAGTACAAGAAACAATATGATTATATTATTAGAGTCTACTTGAAGCTTTTTATATTTGTCTCTCTCTCTGTCACACACGCAAGCACACACACACACACACACACACACACACACACACACACACACACACAGTACTACCACGTTGTTCTGCATCAATTGCCTCCCAGACCTTGACATTTAGCAGACCCACTCCCAACACACACACACACACACACACACACTAGGCTTGCACAACATTGACAAAATGTGATATTGCAACATCGATATGAATTCCGATATTTTTAAACATATGTAAAATTACAAAATAGATCCATAACAAATTAAACAAGTTTTCTTACAACAAAAGAACATTGCTATTGAAAAAGGCTATAGAATTATATATCTCAATCTATCTATCTATCTTATAAGAGTAACGTGCAACAAACAAACCCCAACTAAACCAGAGACAATCCCAATGTAATAACACAAGCATACATTAGTGCTGCTTTTGGAACTTAATTTATGTAGTAATTTTCAAAACACAGATAGGCCTACAAAATGCTTCACAGAACCCAGAGTGAAAGAGATAAGATCTGAGCAGGAACATGCTGCACAGTGCTCTGGCATCTTGTATCTTCTGCTGCCAAGTAACGAGTATGACCGGTCCAAGATGGCGGCTGGATTTCTCACGCTCAGCCTGCCAATGCGGCGACTACTCTTTAATATGTCTATGCGTACAACCGCTTAACACTTACAGACTACTGACGATCGCTTCCGGGTCACGAAAAAAACATCGTAAAATTGAGAAATGAGACGTATACACCCGTATTTTATTTTCCGATTTCCATCTATAAACGCATCAAAGACAATCGGATAACGAGATTGTTTTTCGTTTTCCGTTTTTTAATATCAAAACAAAAAACGAAAAACGGGTTGTTTTCCGTTTTTTGTTTCCCTGTTTACTAATGGTAATTGGGAAACTGGCTGTTTTTTGTTTTTGTTTTTTTCATTTCAAAACAAAAATCCGTTGGCCGCCAAGTACACGGACCCCAGAGCTATTGGCCTGTAATTATCTGAGCAGTTCAGCTTCCCCACTTTATCTTTAATAACTGGTACTAACACAGAATCAGGTAACTCTCCATAAACAAGAAAACCTGTGTAGCACACAACACCTTTTCTTACTGGCAAGTTTAAGATATTAAGCTGTAATATTATCCAGGATACAGGCCTTATTATCTGTTAACAATATTGCTTCATGTATTCAGCAGAAGTCACAGCAACATCATCATTAAACTTTACATTATTCACTACAAATGTATTACTTTTTACACAGTTTAACAGTTCATAATATTGTTTTGAACTGTGAAAATTGCATCAGGACCACTCACACCATCTATATTAGATGGAAGAGATGTTTTCCAATTATTAAGTTTTTATTTCTTTCCAGAAGTTATTAACATAATTATTTTTTTTGCAGCTTTCATGCCAGTGAATCTGACCTCATAGTGTTTTCATTTCTTTTAATATAGCAAAATGCTTATTTAAATCTAGCATTAGTGCATTTCTTGTTTTCAAACAAGGGGCCACGCCTGCTTTTGCCTGACTCAGCCCATTTCGGGCCTCTGCATGGAGCTTTTCTACATGATCCTTCCAACCTGGCTTAGCATTGTAAATTTTTGTCCTATATTTATATAGAGGCCTGCTCGAGATACTGAGAGACTCCATAATAGCTTCATACAGGGTACATAAATCCTCACAGTGTTGTACATTCTTAGAGTTCATATCCCGACACAATAAGGCATCTTTGATATATTTATTAAGATCTTTCTCAGACAATTTTGCCCAACTCATTTTCTCTACATTAATGCCATTATCCACAGGCAACAACACCGGTAAATTCTCTGTGTACAACGCCATAAGGAAGGATATATGGTCCGTAGTAGCCAGATCATTATCAATCTTCATCATATCGATGGAGTCATGGGCATTCACTGGACAAAGGTAGTGGTCTAGCCAGCAAGTAGAGTTCCAGGCCTCGCTGATATAAGTATAACTATAGTACCTTGCTAGATAAAATCAATCCACTGTCTGTACAAAACTCCATTAAATGATTACCAAATAAAGAGTTGGCATCAGTTACATCAGCATTCATGTCACCAACGACATAGATGCAGGTAGAAGACTGGTCCTGTATAAAAGACATGTTAAATGCCAATCTACTGAGGTACTCCTCCTTATTTTGTATGCACTCATATGGCGTATATACATTCAAAATGATTATCTTTCTATTATTACAACACAGCTCAAGCCCAATAGCCCAGTCAACTCCCGGTCTTATAACATTAACCAACTGGTCCATATTGCTAAACCCAACAGGTGGCAGTTCATCCAAGTAATATGAAACAAACCGCGGAATACTTTCACGTCCTTTTGCAGGCCTTAATATTATTCACATCCTTCAGTGGGCCTTTGTGTCCGATACAACGTAGCAGCGTTCAACTGTGTGGTTGAAACACATTTTTGATTCACAGGGAAATATATAAGAAGTAATCCCGGCACCTTAAAGACTTGGCCAGGTGAAAAAATTGACATCACTCAAACCTGTGTGGCTATGTGGACACGTACAGTCTGATTGACCCTCTTACAGCTTCAGGAGGTCTTACCAACTGAGTAATCTTGCTCCCTCTACCCATGGTAGAAGTAAGGTGGAAACGCTTGATGCCTAAATCAACATAGTAAATCAAGGCACACTGGAAAGGTGTGTCAAGGGTCACTTGAAATTAAGAAAACATGTTAGACCAATTAAAGGCAAATCATATAGTGGGATGAGGTGCTCAAGGCTATCAATAGGTCAGACTAGTCTATTCACATGCAGGGGTTGAAGCCCATCATGGTGCTTCTTTTTAGTTTACAAACATAATTTTGCTTGTTATTACGCACCAAATTTAATTGAATTTGGGAAAACATCTGACATTCGCCCAAAGTTTGTATTTAAAATGTACAAGGCTTTTGATATGAGAACAGTGACATGCAGGAGAATGAGCACACCCACCTGGCAGGAAGCAGATGTACTGTATGTGTGTTTTAGGGATAAATATATGTACAGAAAACTGCTCTTTGCCTCTTTTTAAAGCCCATTAACGTCTCTGTAGAATGGGATGAATGTGCAATAGTTTCTTCTTCTACAAACATGACGCTCTCTTCTCCTAAGAAAATGTTAAATCATTCCTTCTACCTTTAATTCACATTTGTATCATGTAATGTACAAGCTTTGTTCTATTTAAAGCAAGGGGAAGAGTACTGAATGTGTCCTAGTTGTACATAGAGCTCAGACAGTGTTTATTAGTCACATTTATTTATTTGAAATTACAGGGACATTTTGTTTCTTACAAAATTGTGAAAATGCCAATAATAAAGGAATGGCTTTAAATTAAACCATGGCTGTTCACATATTTGTATTTTAAAAGAATCTCAGGCTTGGGAACACAATTTTATTAATGAGTCATGTTTTCAGGTCTTGGTTGCAACAGAGTTTTTTGTGCTAAGCAAAACACAAGAGCCCCAAAATGCTATCTGGAGAGCCCAGACCACCAGGGCCAACCGATGGCATCAAAAGGCAACATAATGATTCAATCTTGTGGTTGTAGTTGTTACCATTTGCTTTTGTCAGAATTTGATTCAGAAATCTTCTTACTCTTCACAGATTTTGTGATTTGATATACTGTTGATCCCAATTATTGTTTTTAAATTGTTAGAATTTCTCATTCAGTGTACCCTCTTTCATTTTTGTTGTCATTATAAGGTGAGTTGATTAAAAAAATTCAATAAAAAGATGCTTCAGTGTCATGATTTTTGCACGGTAAGTGGAAACAACAGCACATCGATTCTGGAAGAGCTCATCAGCTCTACAATGACACAGCATCTCTGCAGGTTGACTGAGCAAAAAGGGTGGCAAGAGCATCCGCTAATAAGTCATTCAAACATTTTAAGTGTAATAAAGTTAAGGAAAAAGCTCTATTGTAACATCCATCCATCCATCTTCATCCGCTTATCCGGTATCGGGTCCCGGGGGTAGCAGCTCCAGTAGGGGACCCCAAACTTCCCTTTCCCGAGCCACATCAACCAGCTCCGACTGGGGGATCCCGAGGCGTTCCCAGGCCAGGTTGGAGATATAATCTCTCCACCTAGTCCTGGGTCTTCCCCGAGGCCTCCTCCCAGCTGGACGTGCCTGGAACACCTCCCTAGGAGGTGGGAGGCGCCCAGGAGGCATCCTTACCAGATGCCCGGACCACCTCAACTGGCTCCTTTCGACGCGAAGAAGCAGCGGCTCTACTCCGATCTCCTCTCGGATGACTGAGCTTCTCACCCTATCTCTAAGGGAGACGCCAGCCACCCTCCTGAGGAAACCCATTTCGGCCGCTTGTACTCTGGATCTCGTTCTTTCGGTCATGACCCAGCCTTCATGACCATAGGTGAGGGTAGGAACGAAAATTGCCTGGTAGATCGAGAGCTTTGCCTTCTGGCTCAGCTCCCTTTTCGTCACAACGGTGCGATAAACAGAATGTAATACCGCACCAGCTGCTCCGATTCTCCGACCAATCTCACGCTCCATGGTCCCCTCACTCGCGAACAAGACCCTAAGGTACTTAAACTCCTTCACTTGGGGTAAGGACTCACTCCCTACCTGAAGAAAGCACTCCATCGGTTTCCTGCTGAGAACCATGGCCTCAGATTTAGAGGTGCTGATCCTCATCCCAGCCGCTTCACACTCGGCTGCGAATTGATCCAGTGAGTGCCGAAGGTCTACAGACTGATGACGCCATCAGGACCACATCATCTGCAAAAAGCAGCAATGAGATCCCGAGCCCACCGAACTGCAACCCTTCCCCGCCCTGACTACGCCTCAATATCCCGTCCATAAATATTACAAACAGGATTGGTGACAAAGCGCAGCCCTGGTGGAGGGCAACCCTCACCTGGAACGAGTCCGACTTACTGCCAAGAACCCGGACACAGCTCTCGCTTTGGTCATACAGAGATTGGATGGCACTGAGAAGGGACCCCTTCACCCCATACTCCCGCAGCACCTCCCACAATTTCTCCCGGGGGACCCGGTCATACACCTTCTCCAGATCCACAAAACATATACATACTGGTTGGGCATACTCCCAGGCCCCCTCCAAGATCCTTGCGAGAGTGAAGATCTGATCCGTTGTTCCACGGCCAGAACGGAATCCGCATTGTTCCACTTCAATCCGAGGTTCGACTATCGGCCGAACCCTCCTTTCCAGCACCTAGGAGTAGACTTTACCAGGGAGGCTGAGAAGTGTGATACCCCTGTAATTGGCACACATCCTCTGGTCCCCCTTTTTGAAGAGGAGAACCACCACCCCGGTCTGCCACTCCTTAGGCACCGTCCCAGACTTCCACGCAACGTTGAAGAGGCGTGTCAACCAAGACATCCCCTCCACACCCAGAGCTTTCAGCATTTCAGGACGGATCTCATCAATCCCTGGGGCTTTGCCGCTGTGGAGTTGTTTGACTACCTCAGCGACTTCCACCAGGGAAATTGACAACAATCCCCCATCATCCTCCAGCTCTGCCTCTACCACAGAGGGCGTGCCAGCTGGATTTAGGAGTTCCTCAAAGTGCTCCTTCCACCGCTCTATTACCTCCGCAGTTGAGGTCAACAACGTCCCATCCTTACTGTATACAGCTTGGATGATTCCTCACTTCCCCCTCCTGAGGTGGCAAACGGTTTTCGAGAAGCACCCTGGTGCCGACCCAAAGTCCTTCTCCATGTCTTCTCCGAACTTCTCCCACACCCGCTGCTTTGCCTCTGTCACGGCAGAGGCTGCAGCCCTTCGGCCCGTCGGTACCTTGTAACTGCCTCCGGAGTCCTCCGGGATAACATATCCCGGAAACATATCATAACAGAATTTCTTTAATTTTGGCTCTTCTAATTGATTAATTTACACATGCACATAAGTTGAATAAAATTAGCTTGGTGCTTTGAAAAGAAAAAGAGAGAGAGCACTTCATCTTAGTGATTGTATCATTACAGCACTAAAGTTACATAAATCATATAGCAAACAACACAATGACAAATATCAAAAACAGGTAAAATACTGTTGAGTGCCTATCTCTTTCTGGGATAATGTACGGGATGCAAATTCATCTGGCTGCCCTTCCTGCAACAATTAGCAACCCAGGCCTGTCTGACTGAAGTCGCTCTGTGACCAGCCTGTTAGTGTCATAATACCCCAAAACAGTGATCAGTGTCTTGATCTCCTTCATGGCCATGTCATGCTTGGGCTGCCAGTGCAGGCGCAACAGAAATGCCAAAATAGAGTTTCAGCCAGCACTTTCTGCCCCACGGCATCCAAAATGTCGTCATCAGGCTGATCTCTTTGTCCAGGTGGCACTGTAGAAATACGTCCCGCGCGCCCATCAGCATATCATCTATTCTAAGGTAGGCATAAGATAATGGGACTGCTTGAGAGCAGACACTATTCAGCTTCTCTGGAGTCGAGCTGGCATCTCTGGAGCCCGTTCTGCTGCGACAGCTTGACAAACTACTTTTTCCCCTTTGGGTTCACTGCTTCTATGCTCATTGCCGTAACATGACATGTCCCTGTTCTGCAGGTATTCCACAAGTGCGCCCTCGTTAAGAAGAAGTCTCCCAGCTAATCCTGCCTTGTACCGACCAAAGTTGGAGAAAGAGTTACTGTATCTAGCTGATGTGATACTTATCTGCACTACTACCAACATAGATAGTATAGAAGTGAGATTTCTCACTCTGTAGCTTAACAAGTGAGATGTCTCACTCTGTAGCTAAAACAGAGACCTGTGAAAACAGGATCTGCAGCAATGTGCGGTACAACAAAAATATGTGTTTTTTTGAAAATGAAACCATGTAAACCTATTCTGATACAACTTTAAACAATTATGTACCTGAAAATTAGCATAATATGGGTGCTTTAATACTAGTTACACAGTTCCTGAGCTGTAAATATTTCCAGATGTCTACTTTGCGGATTAGAAGAGTTAAATTTATGATAGTGTATTGGGTCAATATACCAGGTCATAATAGAGTACACCCAACAAAGGCTATTTTACATGAGTGTTGGAAGCAGTTTTATAGTTTTGGGTGGATAGAAAATGTAAAAGCAAAACAAACAGGTTTAGGAAATATGAAGTATGGTCCAACAGTTCTATCTTCAGTTATCCCTTCCTGGTTATCCAACAACAATTTTGGAAGAAGTCTGATCAGAGATCAGCTGGGAATATGTTACAGCATTATATTGAGCAGCCCTTTGCAGATATGTTAAGTATCCTGAGGCTGAATATACCAGAGCTGCAGTTTTAATTTCACTCTATGTAATTGTTATTAAGAACAGAGCTACAGAGTACCATCAATTTAGACAATTGAGCTTCTATCTTATACTAGCTTTCTCTTGCATCAGAATAGGTCATACTGGACTAAATAAGACACTCCACATTAGGCATAGACTGATTGTCGGCCCTGGCCGATTATCAGGCTGTTTTTTGGCAGTTTGCAGATTATCTGTATGCGTTTTATTTAACTGATAACCAATAAAGTTAAATGTGCAATATGTAATACTGACAGCAAGTGTTTAAATTAGTTCCTGCAATACAAATTCAAAATACTAGAGAGACCCGTCTCCCGTGTCCCCTCTTCACCAGACTTGAAGTTCACGGAGGTTGACGCTTGTCTCACATAGCCAAACATTACTTCACAGCACAGCGGAGTAGCTAACGTTAGATGCTGGCTATATTGTCATAAAAGCCTGTGGTCACGCAGAGCTCTGTATCCAACTGACAGGCACACTTTTTGGGCTTAGAATTAAGGTAGGAACCGCTAAAAAAACAACAACCTCGTCGTCCTCTCTACTTGACAGACGCACTTCATCGGCTTAGAATTACGGTGAGAACCGCTAAAAATAACAATAACTTGCCATCCTCTCCACCCAACTGAACACACTTTATTGGCTTAGAATTACGGCAACAATAGCTAAACACACTGCAAACTCACCGTCATATCTGCCAAATAACTCACTGTTGTCGGCTACGGCCACTGAACAGGCTACATGTTGTAAACAGCCGTGGCCCGCTTGCCTGGTCCACTGGTAACGTTAGCTAGTAGTTAGCAGGGTTAGCATGGTGGCGTAGGCTAGACCAGTCGGGATCACTTTACTGGCTGTGCCTCAATTGTTTTTGTGAGTAACCAACTTGGGTACTGTTGAGTATTAAAAAGTTTAAAAACAATGTTTTGAAAATATGTATTTCTGTGTATGCATTGTTGTGGAAGTTTCTGTACAGCGAGGGAGGAATTTGAGTGCCAGAAGAGACCTTGTTGAAACAAAATAAAGACAGGCTGCAAACTGGATTAAAAGTTTAGGTATTCGGTGGAAGGGTTTAATTATTTTCTCGAGAGAACAATCAAAATGACAAGAACAGCAATTCACAATGAACAGAGTTACAAAGTGACAACAGTTCTGTGCCTCGCGTAACATATGACAGTTCCTTATATCCCGTTTGCCCCAGCAGAAACCAGGCCATGTTTGAAAAACATTCTAATCTTAAACAAAACACTTCATCTTCTTCCTCGGACTTCTGGGAGCCAA